>SJYV01050540.1:58276-87053 GCA_006410875.1 Neotragus pygmaeus
AAAAAGATTTCATGATCCAGATAACCACGATGGTGTGATCACTCACATCCTTGAATGCGAAGTCAAGTAGGCCTTAGGAAGCATCACTACAAACAAAGCTAGTGCAGGTTAAGGAATTCTAGTTGAGCTATTTCAAATCCTAAAAGATGATGCTGTGAAAGTGCTGCACTCAATATGCCAGGAAATTTGGAAAACTCAGCAGTGGCCGCGGACTGGAAAATGTTAGTTTTCATTCCAATCCCAAAGAAAGGCAATGCCAAAGAATGCTCAAACTAATGCACAATTTCACTCATCTCACACACTAGGAAAGTAATGCTCAAAATTCTGCGAGCCAGACTTCCAACAGTATGTGAGTCGTGAACTTCCAGATGTTCAAGCTGGATTTAGTAAAGGCAGAGAAACCAGAGATCAAATTGTCAACATTTGTTGGATCATAGAAAAAGCAAGAGAGTACCAGAAAAGCATCTATTTCTGCTTTATTGACTATGCTAAAACTTTTGACTGTGTGGATCACAACAAACTGTGGAATATTCTGAAAGAGATGGGAATACCAGATCACTCCTGAGAAATCCGTATGCAGGTCAAGAAGCAACAGTTAGAACTGGTCATGGAACGACAGACTAGTTCCAAATTGGGAAAGGAGTACGTCAAGGCTATATATTGAAATCTTGCTTATTTAATTTATATGCAGAGTACATCATGAGAAATGCCAGGCTGGATGAAGCTCAAGGTAGAATCAAGACTGCCAGAAGAAATATCAGTAACCTCAGATATGAAGATGACACCACCGTTACGGCAGAAAGAGAAGAACTAAAGAGCCTCTTGATGAATGTGAAAGAGGAGAGTGATAAAATTGGTTTAAGACTCAACATTCAGAAAATGAAGGTGATGGCATCCAGTCCAAACACTTCATGGTAAATAGATGGGCAAACAATGGAAACAGTGACAGATTATTTTCTTGGGCTCCAAAATCACTGCTGATGGTGACTGCAGCCATGAAATTAAGACACTTGCTCCTTCGAAGAAAATTTATGACCAAACTCAACAGCATATTAAAAAGCAGAGACATTACTTTGCCAACAAAGGTCCATCTAGTCAAGGCTATGTTTTTTCCNCACCTCCCTCCCCCTCCCATCCCTCAGGGTCATCTCAGTGCACCAGCCCTGAGTGCCCTGTCTCATGCAGCAAACCTGGACTGGTGATCTAGTTCACATACGGTAATATACATGTTGCAAATCTAGTCTCTCAAATCATCCCACCCTCGCCTTCTCCCACAGAGACCAAAAGTCTATTCTTTGCATCTGTGTCTCTTTTGCTGTCTCGCATATAGGGTCATTGTTACCATCTTCCAAATTCCATATATATTCGTTAATACACTGTATTGGTGTTTTCTCATTCTGACTTACTTCATTCTGTATAATAGGCTCCAGTTTCATCCACCTCATTAGAACTGATTCAAATACATTCTTTTTAATTGCTGAGTAATATCCCATTCTGTATATGTACCACAGCTTTCTTATTCATTTGTCTATTGATAGACATCTAGGTTGTTTCCACATCCTAGCTATTGTATATTTCTCTCTTTTACACCATGTAACACAGTTGTAAAATTTAGATTTATTGCTGATTTCTCATGTTTGTGTGTGTGTGTTAGTTGTACAGTCACATCTGACTCTTTGCAACCCCATTGACTATAGCCCGCTAGACTCCTCTGTCCATGGAATTCTCCAGGCAAGAATAATGGAATGGGTTTCCATTCCCTTCTACAGGGGATCGTCCTGACCCAGAGATCGAACCTGGTTGTCCCACACTGCAGGCAGAGTCTTTACCATCTGAGGCACCAGGGAAGCCTTCTGATGTCTATCTTTCCTACTAAATCATCATAAACTCCACAACGGTGGGATTCACTGTCTTTTTGTCTCCCCATACCACCTTATCTCCAGTGAATAGCACAGTGCCTTGCATGTTCTAAGTACTCAACAAATACTTTTTGGATGAATAAATACGTATTTCCAATAAAATACAAATAACTTTGTTGATAATTCCACTATTAAATCCTCTTTCCTGTTTCATAAAACCAGTCAAGACTATTCATTTAGAAAATATTGTCACCAAAGATATGTCCTAACATTAATAAATAATCCTTCTCCATTATACAGAGGAAAATTGAAGTCTAGTGATGTGAGTTCCTCAAGGGAGAACAAGATTTCAAATTCAGATATCTGGAGCTTATCCAGTGTTCCTTCTACTATAACACAAAATGTATGATGGTACCATAGGAAAATCATGGATTATAAACTCAGGTAACAATGGGTAAAATACTTAACTTCTCCAAGCCTGTTTCTACATATTGAAAATAATATCTGACATATTTTTTTTGTGAGAATGAAAAAAATATATAGAGCCCCAGAATCATGCCTGGCACATGGTAGGTAGTCAGTAAAAGGTAGATATGTTGTAACCTAAACTTTAGTTTGTCCATCTTAAAATTCAAGCTTCTGTGTATTGTGTTTCCCTATTATCAGAGCATATTATAAACAAGGCAAACACATACATGTAAATACTTTAGAACACCTATTTGTCATTTATATAGTTTTTAGTCATTTTACACGTACAGCATGTCCTGATCAGTCCTGTCTGAACTAGAGTACAAGCAGGGACCACAGCTGCTTAATTTCAGCCAGTATCTTGGGCATGTGGTTGCTTAATTAAAGCACTTTGTGTTGTGCCGAGTTTAACAGTACAACAAGTTCTTAATTGCTGCAGTGAGTTGGACTTTAACCAAAGAGACATACTTACATGGAAGCTCCTACCTGGGAAATAGTGAAAAGTTTTAATAGTTTAGTACCTTTGTCTCACTTTTCTAAGCATGAGAGGGTAAAAAATCACATTTATCTTGGAAAGACATTTTGAAAAATAGAAGATAAGATTCACCCAGCTTTAAAAATAGCCAGTGGCTCAGTGTAACAGCATATATCTGGTTGATAATGAAGAAAGTTAATTTCATTCATACCTATTCACACAATTAACAGATATTTGAGTACCTTCTGTGCCAAGCACTGCACATTCAGTAGAGAACAAAAGCAGACATGGATGGTTCCCCTGAGAGCAGTAGAGTACATTGACTACACATGACTAACCAGGCCCCTTCAGAGTGAGAAAAGGCCAAAATGCTTCTTAATTTCAAGGTTGCTGAAGCTTCTACACTTCTTGTAGCTGTGATACAGAACAGAATTTTACATTAAAGTAAGTTAGTTCAAGGCATATCTCAGGAGAATTAGGGTATTTCAGAAAGCTTTGTTCAAGAACTCCTCACCGCCAAGCAATCCTAGAATAGGACAGCCCAAAGTCATTAGGTTGTTGAGATAAAAATCTCTGAACCAAAAGGAGAAATAAGGAACTAGGTTCTGGGTTTTAGTCACGTGACACTTTATGAATTTAGGCAAGTTACTTACCTCTGATCCTTAATTTCCTAATCTATTAGATAATATTGCAGCTAAAACAATAATAACAAGATCAATAACAAAGATTCAATGACAACATTTTAATGAGCACCATGGTAGTTTAGATTTCTATGCCAATTTTGTACATATTCATTGTAAACTTTTAAACTGTTCGATATAATATTAAAAATTACACATTTATATTGGTAACAGATTTAAATTAAATAATTTTTATATAATACAAAGTTTGGAAGGCATACTAAGAGACCATTAAGTTACATGAAAATCATTTCCATTAGCCAATCATGATAGATGATTGCCTATCTTAATTCATGAGGCTTTTCTCAGGAGTGAGATTCAGCCATCTCCCTTGGTTGAATGAAAAAAACTAATAAATTTCATTATTCAGCATTTCTTCCTTATGTGTAACCTAAAATTCCCAATATAGTTTAAGGGTTTTTCTTTTGGCTTTGTTCTTGCAAGAGAAAAAACTGGTGGTTGACATTCTTTTGTAAAAATACTTCATAGATATGGGGACAATTTTTAAGTAACAACCTCAGGCTTCTCATCAGCAAACTAAGTAACTCTTTGCTTCCAACTCTGATTTCTAGGATCCTTTGAGCTACATCTCTAAAAAAAAAAAATCAGGAATCTGGTCTATTTTATATAAATGAAATATTAGAAAGTAAGGCACATTCACTCTCAAATATAAATTAAAATAGTCATGATTGTGTGTTCAGTCTCTCAGTCATGTCCAACTCTTTGTGACCCCATGGATTGTACCCTACCAGGCTTCTCTGTCCATGGAATCTCCCAGGCAAGAATACTGGAGTGGGTTACCATGTACTACTCCAGGCGATGTTCCCAACCCTGGGACTGGACCCATGTCTCTTGTATCTCCTGCACTGGCAGGCGATTTCTTTACCACTGTGCACAGTCATGATTAAGAGCAACATAATTCAGTGACATCAGGTATGCATGATAGGTGAACCATTTTTCTAAAATAAGTTTTTTTTTAATATAAATGTATTTATTTTAATTGGAGGTTAATTACTTTACAATATTGTATTGGTCTTGCCATACATCAACATGAATCAGTTTTGAAAATAAGTCATCCATTGAATAACCTATTTCAAACGATAAAAAGCCAAAGTACATTTTAATACAGAGAATGTTCACAGAAAGGTTGGTATGGGTACATCTCAGAAATCTTAGTATCTGTATCATCTATACATAATTATTTCAGTCACCCACAAAATTGTTAACATACAAAAGGAAAAAAACTACTATTGAATCTTTTCTTTGATAACTGAGGTTTGCTTTCTTCGGGTCTTTAAATATAGGTGGTTGGTTCTCAATCATGTAGAATCTTATATTTGTAGNTTCAGTCACCCACAAAATTGTTAACATACAAAAGGAAAAAAACTACTATTGAATCTTTTCTTTGATAACTGAGGTTTGCTTTCTTCGGGTCTTTAAATATAGGTGGTTGGTTCTCAATCATGTAGAATCTTATATTTGTAGGCCTAGCACCTTTCTACAAGATATCACGGTAACCAGGCATAGAATGAAGAACTTCAAACAATTAAAACACAGTGTGGTCAGGTAGGTGTTAGACTAAAACCAAGGGTTTTGACATTGGACAGGTTTTCTTTTAGTATTCTGGGCCCTTTCTGCATGATATTCTTTTTTTATTTATGAATTTAGATGCAACAGAGAAAACCAGCACAGATATTGCCAGACAGTGATTGGCAAGTGTTTGTTACATATAGTCTGACAATGAGTTGAAATAGGCCCAACATTTGCGGTCATAAAAGCTGCCCCAAATGTTTCTGGAAATGACTTGCCTAAGGTCTTACACTTGTTAAGAGGCAAGCTAGGGTGTCTTCCTGTCTCTAAATCCAATCTAATACTCTTAACAAAATACTTTTTAATGTTTAAAATTTATAATACATCACAAAGGATAATACAGTGAATACGCATATCCCTACTGCTCAACTTGAGAAACAAAACATTGCCAACACAGCTGAATTTCTATGCTGTGCTTCATCTCTGATGACTTCACCCTTCATTGCAGCAAAATTAAATGCCATCTAAAATTTCTTGCTTATCATTTTCAAGTCTTTCTATGTACACTTCACTTCTAAGTGCATGTATGCTGGGTCGCTTTGTGACTCTATGGACTGCAGCCCACTAGGATCCTCTCTCCATGGNGATGACTTCACCCTTCATTGCAGCAAAATTAAATGCCATCTAAAATTTCTTGCTTATCATTTTCAAGTCTTTCTATGTACACTTCACTTCTAAGTGCATGTATGCTGGGTCGCTTTGTGACTCTATGGACTGCAGCCCACTAGGATCCTCTCTCCATGGGATTCTCCAGGCAAGAATACTGCAGTGGATTGCCATGCCCTCCACCAGGTGATCTTCCTGACCCAGGTATTTAACAAATATCGCTTAAGTCTCCTGCACTGGCAGGTGGGTTCTTTACCACTAGCGCTACCTGGGAACTGTGGTGTTGGAGAAGGCTCTTCAGAGTCCCCTGTAGTGCAAGGAGATCAAACAAGTCAGTCATAAAGAATATCAATCCTGAATATTCATTGGAAACACTGATGCTGAAGCTGAAGCCCCAGTACTTTGGCCACTTGATGAGAAGGGCTGACTCATTAGAAAAGACCGTGATGCTAGGAAAGACTGAAGGCAGGAGAAGAAGGGGATGACAGAGGATGAGATGGTTGGATGGCATCACCGACTTGAAGAACGTGAGTTTGAGCAAGCTATGGGAGTTGGTGATAGACAGGGAAGCCTGACGTGCTGCAGTCCATGGGGTCGNGAAAGACTGAAGGCAGGAGAAGAAGGGGATGACAGAGGATGAGATGGTTGGATGGCATCACCGACTTGAAGAACGTGAGTTTGAGCAAGCTATGGGAGTTGGTGATAGACAGGGAAGCCTGACGTGCTGCAGTCCATGGGGTCGCAAAGATTCAGATATGACTGAGCGACTGAACTGAACCACCTTTGGAAAGACTTCTAATCTTCCATATATACATACATACATACATATATATATAGAGAGAGCTGTATCTGTATTATCCGTATATAATTATTTCAGTCACCCACAAAAATGTTAACATACGAAAGGAAAAAAACAACTACTATTGAATCTTCTCTTTGATCACTGAAGTTTGTATTTTGAAGTAATGTATCGATTGGGAATTTTTCAAACTTTATATAAACTGTTTCATTGTATATATATATTATTCTGCAGCTTCCTCTTTTTTGTTCAGCATTGTTTGTGATATTCATCTATATTGATTCATGTAGCTCTAGTTTATTCCTTTTCCTCTAATGTATATTATTCTACTGTATAAATATACTCTAATTTATTTATCCATTCTCTTGCTCACTGAGATTTAAGCTGTTTCCAGTTTCTTGCTATTATAAACAATGTGCCTTTAAAATACAATTGACCCCTTTGATTTCAACAACCAAAGATTTTGTAGTAGTATAGTGTGTATTTAGTGGAAAAAAAAATGTGTAAATGGACCATGTAGTTCAAAGCCATGTTTTTCAAGGGTCAAGTGTATATTCATGTGCATGTCCCCTGACTTACCATGAAAGAATCTCTCTAGGAATTCACCTAGAAGTAGAAATGCTGGGTCATAGATTATACATACATTCAACTTTAAAAAATATTGCCATATTGTTCTCCAAAGGGGTTGACCTATTTACAGTCCCTCCAGCAGTGTAGAAAATGTCTCAGTGTTTAACATTCTGGCCAAAAATTGGAACTGCCAGAATAGGTAACTTTTGCAAATTTGATGGCATGAAATGTTAACTTGATTTTTGACTTGTATTTTCCTGATTACTAGTAAGAATGATCATATAGGTCATCTCTTCTGTAAATTGCCTGTTCAAACCATTTTTTAACTTTTCTTTTAATTTTTTAATTATCACACATTAAAATGGACTTTTTTGACGTAGAGCTTCATAAATTCTAATACACATATAGATTTATGTACCCATCACAATAATTGATACAGAACAGTTCAATTACTCCCAAAACACTTTAACAGGTTTCCCATTTGTAGTCACATCCTCCCCTACTCCAATCCTTGGCCACCATTAATCTATTCTCCATCATTATGGTCAAACCATTTTTCTAATGGGTATCTTTTATTTTAACTGATTTTAGAAATCCTTTATATGTTCTGAGAAACAATCCTTAATCTATTGCATGTGCTACAAATATCTTTTCTCAGTTTGTAGGTTACCTTTTGACATTATAATGGTGNTACTGGGAGAACTAGATGCATGGAGCTTATCTTAAACAGGAGATTGGGGACAGCAGAAGCAATCATGCCGTTCTGCAACACATTCCTTAATGCCTCTTTCAGTTCATAATTTGAGGGAGTGCTTTGCATAGGGAAAAAAATTCCAGTTAGTTGAGTCACCAGGGTTGGAACCAAGATGATTAGGTTGATCTCACTATTATATTTTTATATTTAATCTTTCAGGTATGATATGTCTAAAAAACTTGAGTTTGTGCAAGTTCAGAGATGTCTCTGCAGTTAGACATTTCTCTGAGCTATCAGTAGAAATTTATAATTTAAAACAATATGACACCTTCACTCCTGATCAAGATAAGAGTAACAGCCTGAAACAACCAGAAAAAAAGCAATACAGCTTTTTAAAAAAAAGACATAATATATAAAACAAGGGTTTACAAGACCCTGGACATCAAGAAAACAAAGGAGAATGATCCCTGAGAGATGAGAAACAAATGAAGTGAACTAAGTGCAATGATTGCCCTAGCTTAGTACTACGAGACAGGAAGAACCCAGGTAGAGGCTATCAGACTCTCTGGGTTGAGGAGACAGAACTGAATGTCTGAGAGGAGCAAGAGATCTTATTCTTAATCACAGGATGGCATACTAGAGAGTAGAGAGTAGCACAGAAAGAAAATCCCAGAGGTCCGTGGAGGTTCCCCACTTGAGTATTCAGCAGAGTATTGATCAGTGCCAGCTCAGGAATGTGGAGAAGCTACCCTAGCTGGGGGAAAAAATCCAAATGGACTAGAAAGAATGGCACCCAGTGATCAGGCAGAGACGAGAAATAACACCTGCTGGTGGAAAAACCCATATTTCATGAGTCATTGGGTAGACTAAGGAGTGGGGAATAATTAGTACTAGGTAGACTGAGCTCTTCTCTGTACTCTAACTCATCTTAAGAGCAATACTAAAATGATTTAACTGTTTCCTAGAAATTTCACTGCATCCCAGAACAGGGCTAAAGAACATTAATAGAATAGAAAAGTATTCAGCACCCACAAAACTAAAAATTTCTGTACATCCAAGGACACTATCAAGGGAATGAAAGGACAGTACACAGAATAAGGGAAAATATTTGCAAACCACAGAACCAACAAAAGAATGTTATGTTGAACATATGAAGAGCTCTCAAGATGTAATGGCTTAAAAAATCCAATTAGAAAATGAAAAAAAAAAAAATGACATGAAGAGAGTGACATTTAACCCAAGAGGATATAGAGATGGTAAATAAGCACATCAAAATATGTTCCACCTCATTAGCCATTAGGAAAATGCAACTTCAAATCACAATGAGATATCACTATACACCTATCCAACTGGCAAAAATAAAAATCAGTGATATGCCGAAAAGAATGTAAAAAACCTGGATCACTTATATATTGCTGGTGAGAATGGAAAATAATACAACCAACTTGGATAACAATTTGGCTGCTTTTTTAAAAATATAAAACAAAACACATAACTACCAGACAATCCAGCAATTACACTCTTGATCAATTAACACAAAGATATGAAAACATATGGTTACATAAAAACTTCTATAAAAATGTTCATATCAGGTTAATTTATTATAACCCCAAACTGGAGAAAGACCAGATGTTCTTCAATATGTGAATGGCTGAACTGTAGCAATTAAAAGAAACTATTGATACATACAACAACTTGGAAATGTGCTACATGAAAGAAAAAAGCCAATCTCAAGGACATATACTTCATGATTCCATTTATATAACATTTTAGAAATGAGAAAATTATTGAGATGGATAATAGACTAGTGGTGTCTATAAGTAGGCAACCACTCATGGTGTGGCTAATAAAAGCGATATGAGGGATCCTCATGGTAGTGAAACTTTTCTGTATTTTTATCATATCCTGTATTTTTACCATATCAGTGTTAATATCCGGTCATTATACTATATTATAGATTTATAAGATGTTACCATGGGGGAAACTGAATAAATGGTATATAGGATCTCTATGCATTATTTCTTACACATGCATACCAATCTACTACTACCTCAAAATAAAAAGGTTACAGTATTTTCATTTGTTAAAAGAAGAGGAAATAAAGACTTTCTCAGAGATACAAAAGCTGAAAGAACTAATCACCAGTATACCTACAATACAAGAAATGTTACAGGATATCCTTCAGGAAAAAGTAAAATGATGACAGAAATGTAGATCTAGTCAAATGAATAAAGAGCAATAGGAATGGTAACTACATGACTAAAACAAAAAGTTTTTTTCTTATTCTGCATAAGCCTTAAAGCAACTACTACAGTAAAAAAAAAAAAAAGAGTTAAAGCTGTTAATCATTTGATTCAAAAAAAGCATAAAAATAAGAAAAAGGGGACAAAGGACAGATGGGAGAAGTAGAAAACAAATGATAAGATTACAGGTTAAAATCTAAACCTGTAATTTAAATCTAAATCAATGATCATTAAATGGTCTAAACAGCTCAATTAAAAGACACAGACTATCACACTTGATAAAAAAAGTAGTGCTGAACTATATGCTGCCTATGACAAATATACTTGAAATACAAAGACACAAATAGGTGCAAGTAAAAGGATGTGAAAAGAAATACCATGCTAACAATACAAAGTAGATTTCAGGGCAATGGATATAACCAGGGACAAAGAAAGTCATTTCATAGTGACAAAGGATCAATTCATAAAGAGGACAGCAATTCAGAATATTTATCCATCTGAAGTCAGAGCTTCACAATATATAAACAAAAACATGAACTGAAAGGAGAAATAAACAAATACACAAGTAAACTCAGAGATTTCATTACTCCCTCTTCAATAATTGACAGAATAAGAAGACAGAAAGTCACTAATGGAACAGAAGACTTTGCAAATTACTATCAACCAAGATAAATTAAATGATATCTGTAGAACACTTCACTAAGCACATGGAGATCACTCGTTTTCTCTGCACATGGAACTAAGATGGACTATATTCTGGGCACCAAATAAGTCTCAAAAAATCTAAAAGTATCCAAGTCATAAGAAGTATTATCTCATACCTCTAAAATTAAAACAGAAATAACAACAAATATAAATGGAAAATCATAAAGTGTTTGGAAATTAAATACTGTACTTCCTAACTATTTCACATGTCAAGGAAGAAGTCAAATGGAAAACTAGAAGAAGACTTTTATCTGAATGATGACAAATATGCAATATATCAGAATCAATAGTTTGCAGAAAATTTATAGAAATAATCGTGATATACTAAAATAATGAGAAAGTTCTCAAATTAGTGACCTCAGCATGCTACAAAGAGTACATACTAAAGGAACATACTAAAATAACAATGAATTAAAACCACAAAGGAAGACATGTTTGTAAAAATTACAATTTTATTTGAAAATTTATAAGAAAAGGTAAAGCACTTAGAATAGTTGAAACAATTTTGAAAAAGAACAATGCTGGAAGATTTAACTACTCTGTCTGGGACTTAATATACAGCTAGAGTAATCAAGACAGTATGCATCTCTGTGCAGACAGAAAACCTGGTCAGTTAAACATCATACAGTCTAGAAATAGACCTGCCCTTATATTGTCAATACCTTGTCAATGAAGATGCAAAACCAATATATTGAGGAAAAAAACTGCTTATTTAACAGTATGCAAAACAAATAGATATTAACATGCAAAAACTCAATAATATACCTTGACACCACACACTATATACAAAATTAACTCATTATGATTCATAGAACTAAATGTAAGAGCTAAAACTATAAAACTTCTAGACAAAAATATAAACAAAAACTTGGTNAGTATGCAAAACAAATAGATATTAACATGCAAAAACTCAATAATATACCTTGACACCACACACTATATACAAAATTAACTCATTATGATTCATAGAACTAAATGTAAGAGCTAAAACTATAAAACTTCTAGACAAAAATATAAAGAAAAACTCTGTGTCCCTGAGTTTGCCAAAGACTTCTATGACGTTGAAACCACAAACTTACTATAAAAGGGAAAAATAATTAAATTGGATTTAACCAATAATAAAAATGTTTGTCCTTTCCCCTAAAAATGTTTGTCCGACAGAAGACATGGTGAAAGTGTACAGGGAAGCCATAGACTGGGGAAAATATATGTAAAACATTTATATGACAGAGGACTTTGAATCTAGAATATATAAGGAACTCTTAGAATTCAATAATAAGATGACAAAGAATTTTCAAAAAATTAGGCCAAATCTTAAACAGACACTTCATTAAGCACATGAAAAGGTGTTTAATATCAATAACCATCAAAGAAATACATATTGAAACTACAGTGAGAATACTATACACTCATTAGAAATTGCTACAATTAAAAAAACTTCACTATACCAAGATTTATACTATCACCTTGTTTAAGTTATATACAGAGTACATCATGCACCACTCCAGGCTGGATGAAGCACAAGCTGGAATCAAGATTGCCAGGAGAAATGTCAATAACCTTAGATATGCAGATCACAAACCCCTAATGGCAGAAAGTGAACAAGAACTAAAGAGCCTCTTGATGAAAGTGAAAGTGGAGACGGGAAAAGATTACTTAAAGTAAAATAAAGTAAATTTAAAAAAAAGATCATGGGATCCAGGGCCATCACATCATGGCAAATTGATGGGGAAACAATGGACACAGTGACAAACTTTATTTTCTTGGGCTACAAAATCACTGCAAATGGTAACTGCAGCTGTAAAATTAACAGACACTTTCTTCTTGGAAAAATAGCTATGACCAAGCTAGACACCATATTAAAAAGCACAGACATTACTTTGCCAACAAAGGTCCATCTAGTCAAAGCTATGGTTTTTCCACTAATCAAGTATGGATGTCAGAGTTGGACTATAAAGAAAGCTGAGTGCCAAAGAATTGATGCTTTTGAACTGTGGTGTTGGAGAAGATTCTTGAGAGTCCCTTGGACTGCAAGGAGAGCAAACCAGTCAATCGAAAAGGAAATCAGTCCTAAATATTCATTGGAAGGACTGATGATGAAGCTGAAGCTCCAATACTTTGGCCACCTGATGTGAAGAACTGACTCATTGGAAAAGACCCTGATGCTGGGAAAGATTGAAGACAGGAGGAAAAGGAGATGACAGAGGATGATATACTTGGATGGCATCACTGACTCAATGGACAGGAGTTTCAGCAAGCTCTGGGAGTTGGTGATGGACAGGGAAGCCTGCCATGCTGCAGTCCATGGGGTCGCAAAGAGTGGGACATGACTGAACAACTGAACTGAACTGAACTGATACCAAGATTTGAAAGCATGCAAAACAACTGGAACTCATGCTTTGCTAGTGGTAGTGAAAAATTTGGACCTTTGTACTAANTGCCATGCTGCAGTCCATGGGGTCGCAAAGAGTGGGACATGACTGAACAACTGAACTGAACTGAACTGATACCAAGATTTGAAAGCATGCAAAACAACTGGAACTCATGCTTTGCTAGTGGTAGTGAAAAATTTGGACCTTTGTAAGACTTTAAAAAGGTAAATATATTCTATGATGTGTCTCAGAAATTCCACTATCCATTTCTCCAAAAGAAATAAAGGCATATATACACACTTGTACCCAAATATTAATAGGCAGCTTAATTTGTAACAGTTAAACAGTGAAAACAAGCCAAATATCTATCAATTGAAACTAAAAACAAACTGTCATATACAATGTGATACTACTCAACAGTAAAAGAAAATGAACTATACATAAACGCAATGTGGATGAATACAAAAATAATTAGGCTGACTAAAAGAAGTTAGATGAAGAGTTCATATTGTCTGAATCCATATAGTAAGTTTTAGAATCTACAAACTAATCTGTAGTGACAGGAAGTAAATCAGTAGTTGCCTGGGAGAGGAAGAGATGAACGGAGGGAACACAAAGAGCACCAGGAAATTATGGGGGGTAATGAATATGTTCATTATCATGATTGTGGTGATGGTTATTTGCATCAAATTGTAGACTTTAAATGTGCTTTAAGTTTAATATTAGTTGCTCAGTCGTATCTGACTCTTTGCAAGCCCAAAGGCTGAAGTCCTCCAGGCTCCTCTATCCATGGAATTCTCCAGGCAAGAATACTGGAGTGGGTAGCCATTTCCTTCTCCAGGGGATCTTCCTGACCCAGGGATTCATCCCAGGTCTCCTGCATTGCAGATGGCTTCTTCACCATCTGAGCCACCAGGGAAGCCCTAAATCTACTTTATCATATATCAATTATACCTCAATAAAAGTATGGAAAATATATGGCATAGTTAACACAATTATGAATAAAATTATAATTGCTTTTATNCATCCCAGGTCTCCTGCATTGCAGATGGCTTCTTCACCATCTGAGCCACCAGGGAAGCCCTAAATCTACTTTATCATATATCAATTATACCTCAATAAAAGTATGGAAAATATATGGCATAGTTAACACAATTATGAATAAAATTATAATTGCTTTTATAATTTATAATTATACTATTATTTTTAGGGAATTCTAAGTGTTTCAGATCAAACCCCAAGAAAAGGCAACTCTTTCTAGACAAAGTACAGGACAGTGGCAGGCTACCAAGACAGAACGCTTTTAGACCATTATCTCCTATCCAAACAATAGATAAAACTGTGGCCATAACCCTAACACCTTCAACAAAGGCCAAGTAGAAAACCTAGACTTCCACTTTAACCCAACTATAAAAAGTTGCCCCTGCTACCTCCCACTGGGGAGGTGTCCAAAGTGAGAAGTTGGGACACTCATCCCTGCATGGCAGTAATGAGTTTCCTCCCTACCTTTGGTTTCAGTAGAAACCATTTGGTAAATGTTGACTTCTATCAGTACCTAATGGTAAGAAAACGTAACAGTGGCTGCGCGGCACAGGAGCAGCAGCTGTGTGGTGTCAACAGCTGAGAGGAGGTTCTCCACATCCAAGGTCAGGAGTGGCAAATGTGAGCAGACACCCCACATTCAAGGTAAGAGAAATACAAGCAGACACTAGACGCTAAGAGAGGGCATCAGAGGGCAGACAAACAAACCACAATCACAGAAAACTAGCCAATGTGATCACATGGACCACAGCCTTGACTAACTCTGAAACTAAGCCATGCTGTGTGGGGCCTCCCAAGATGGCCCAGTCATGGTGGAGAATTCTGACAGAATGTGGCCAAGTGGAGAAGCGAGTGGCAAACTGCTTCAGTAGCCTTGCCTTGAGAACCCCATAAACAGTGTGAAAAGGCAAAAAGATAGGACACTGAAAGATGAATTTCTTAGGTCGGTAGGTGCCCAGTATGCTACTGGAGATCAGTGGAGAAATAACTCTAGAAAGAATGAAGGGATGGAGACAAAGCAAAAACAATACCCAGTGGTGGATGTGACTGATGATAGAAGCAAGGTCTGATGCTGTAAAGAGTAATTTTGCATAGGAACCTGGAATGTTAGGTCCATNGTTTCTTCCTGGTTAATAGGAACAAATTACACAATATATATATATATAATAAAGTCTTTATAGTCAATTTTTCAAAGGAATGATAGACTATAAGAGAAAGGTATTTTCATGTCATCCATTCTTCTCAAAGAAGTGATAGCCCTCTTTCCTTTAAAAAAAAAAAAAAGACAAGAGAGAGAGAAAGAAGGAAAAGAGGGAGGGAAGAAAGGAAGGAAGGAAGAAATTTAAAAAGCATAGGAAACTGAAACCTAAGTGAGAGGAATAATATCTAAAAGGACATATAATTTACTTTTGCAAAAACAGTGGTTTGAGAGGGACTAATACCCTATTAGATTTTATGTCAACAGGAAGTTACCTATTTATATTTATTGTATATAATTCAGTGTTCTTAGAAAATCTACAGATTCTTCATTTGTCTTTGGGCCTCAAGAGGTCTTTATCAGTTCCTGTCCTGCAGCCAGGAAAAGACTAATCAAATCATAGCAGTCACCTTGGTTCTACTTCAGAGCCACTCTAAACCTGTGTCTTTCTCTGTCCTGCCTATTCCACCTAATGATGTTATATTCTAGGCCAATATTACATTCTTTTATTAGCCTCACATCCAAGTGCTTACTTATTTTAGCTTATATGAGACATTTATAAATAAATAATCGGGGTACTGTTTTAAGCACTTTATGAATATCAATACATTTTTATCATCAACACAACCTTATGAGGGTAGTTCTATTATCCTCATTTTATAGATGATAAAATCTTAGACTTGGAGAAGGTTAATTAACGGACCCAAACATCATGCTACACATAAGCAGTGGAACAGAGATTAAAACCCAGGCAGCTCAAAACACCATGCTCATAACCACCATGCTATGTCATCTTTGGGCTTCCCTAGTAGCTCAGCCAGAGAAGGCAATGGCAACCCTCTCCAGTACTCTTGCCTGGAAAATCCCAAGGACAGGGGAGCCTCATGGGCTGCCGTCTATGGAATTGCACAGAGTCGATGCAGTCCATGCGGTCGCTAAGCAGATATGACTGAGCATCTTCACTTTCACTTTTAACTTTCATGCTTTGGAGAAGGAAATGCCAACCCACTTCAGTGTTCTTGCCTGGAGAATCCCAGGGACGGGGGAGCCTCGTGGGCTGCGGTCTATGGGATCACACAGAGTCAGACATGACTGAAGCAACTTAGCAGCAGCAGCAGCAGCAGCAGCAGCAGCAGCAATACCTCAGCTGGTAAAGAATATGCCTGCAATGCAGGAGATCCTGGTTCAATTCTTGGGTCAGGAAGATACTCTGGAGAAGGAATAGGCTACCAACTTTGATATTCCTGGGCTTCCATGGTGGCTAAGTTGGTAAAGAATCTCCCTCCAATATGGTAGACCCGGGTTCAATCTGTGGGTTGGGAAGATCCTCTGGAGGAGGGCATGACAACTCCAGTTTTCTTGCCTGGAGAATCCCCATGGACAGAGGAGCCTGGCGGGCTGCAGTCCATGAGGTCGCAAAGAGTTGGACACGACTGAGTGATTAAGCACAGCACAGCATATCACATGCTATCTTCACAAAGGAGACAGTCCAATGATGGTTGCTGGTTTGCCGATTATCCTCAAGATTTACTGCTTTTCTTTCTTTTTTTTTTTTTTTTTAATGTGCAATAATGTTAAAGCTATCATTATTTGAAGGCAACCATTATTACTATCCCTAACTTTGTTTATATGATGCATACTTACAACATATCTTTGCACACTCTTGGAGATGGGAGGGAACAGAATTTTGCAAATCATCTTATCTCTTGTACCTTTATCTAATCAAATCTCCTTTATAAACAAAAGGGTGTATTTTTCTATTACAGGTTTAACAGGTGTTTCTTTAGATCCTATTAGCCTGCAGGCTAAAATCAAGGTATCTGGATCACACTGAAGGTTAAAACAAAAAAATCAAGTCCCTCCCTTCAAATCCTAGAAGTTTAGGTTTTCCCCATTTCTCCTGGCCCAGGCAAGATCTCATCTGTATCTGCTAACTGTTCCCCACAACCACAGGGGTGAGCTAAGCCACTTCCCACCTTCAGTCTCCTCCAAGGGGCTATTTCTTACACTCGCTCTTGTTTCCAGTGTGGCAGCTGTTGAACTGACTGCTGTTAGTCTGTTGGTTTCAGAGCTCTGCCAGACTAACTTGGGTTTCTACTTTTCAATGTCTCTCCTGATAATCCTAATCAACAGGGATCTACTTTTTGAGTTACCCAGTTACTAAACCTAGAAAGAGAAGATGGTCTTATTCCTTCTGTTTCCTCTACCTTCAAATACGATGCATCAGTAAGCCCTGTTGAGACTCTGTTCAGTCATAACCGAAATCCTTCCATTTCTTTCATTCTCCACTGTTACTATTTTAACCTGCTTCCCCTTGACTTCCTACAATCCTTAGTCTACACTGCAGACAGTAACTCTCAGATCTATTGCCCCCCACCCTTAAAATCCTCCAATGGCCTGCCATTGTAGTCAAGAATAAAACCCAAATTCCTTACCATTGTCTATAAATCACCCTGAATGATCTGACCTCTGCTGACAGCTCACTCCACTCATGTTTTTCCTTTGGTACCTAAGAAAGCCCAAACTCTTCCTAATCTCGAGGCTTCTGAACTCAGTTTACCTGGAACACTGGTTCTTTTTCTGACTAAATCTATCTCATCTATAAATCTTAGTTTAAATACTATCTCCTCAAAGAGGCCTTCTAACCATCCTATCATATGTATACTTTCCATCATTATTATCTTTATCGTATTAACTCCATTTATTTATTTCTTCATATTTGATAACATTTGACAATTTTTAAGCTATTTTAAAAATTTATTGCCTCCTCCTCCCCAGTACAGCTGTAAGCTCTAAGAGAGTAGAGGCTATTTCTATTCATTACTGTATCTCCAGTGCCTAGATTCTCAGAACAAGTTTTTCAGAGTGAAGAAACAGCTGCCCTTTGCAGTGCAGGGAGGAGCTTCTGCTAGTGTGAGATTTTTACTAAATCTTGGGCCTTCCTGTGGTCACACTCCAGAAAGCAATAATGGACATATATTTCCTTCCTACTTGCGGCCTCAGCAGTAGCAAGTATTTCACCTCACTCCATTTGGAAAGGCTGGAAAAATATGGTGGCCACATTTCTTCCCACCATCCAGAAGCTTGTGCCCCTATACAACTTTCTTCTGTTGCCAAGAGAGGGAAGAATGGTCACTTCTGGCCGAATAAACTTTCATCTTTTTCTATCTGAATCTCTTTGCAGAAGTTAAGACTTCCCTCCTCTTACTCCAAAACAGCTTTACTTCCAGGCAAGCCAGGTTGTATATGGCCAAGAATCCAATTTGTATTCTCTATTCTGATCTGGAAAAGAGTACAATGAAAGTCACAGAGGAAGTTTTTGTGAGCGTGAAAAAAATCAAATTATAATAGAAGGCTCAAGAAATCCATCATTTCCCATAATAAAATCATACCAGGTCTCTACGACAAAACAGAAGAAAACTATATGTAGGAGAACTGAAGTTCAGTTTGGTAGGGGTGGTTAAATTTCATAGAGTTGTAATTTCTATGTAGAAAATCTCCCCAAATCACCAACTTTAGACTATCTGGGTATGATTTCACTAACAGAGCTGGCCAGTTTCCTTAAAAGGACTACGTGCAATATTTCCATGGCAACCTGGAGCAAATATGACTTCTTGCTTAGTGTTTGCATAAAGGAAAGACATCTATAGTGCAAATAATTAAAGAGGCAACCAGAGAAAGAGAGACTAGAGAGAGAATGAGGGGGAGGCAGAGAACTGAAGAGACAGAGAAAATGAGAGAGAACAAGAGAGAGACAATGAAAGTAAGACAATGAGAGAAAACAAGATAGAATGAGGTGAGGGGAGAAAGGAAGAAGGGAGAGACAAGTAGAGGATCTGGATTTTCAGAATTTAGCTTTTATGGCTGAATGTTTTGGGGACACTCGATATTTTGGAGCACTGATAAGTCAACTCCATTAGTGAGGCTTTTAGTATCTTATTTCTGGGATCTTTTCCTTCTTAATGAGCAAAGAATAGATTGCTTTGATGCTCAAGTGCACAAGAGAGCCAAAGTAAAAAGATTTTGGAGCTCAAAGCCATGTATTTGTATTTTTCCTTTGTGATAATTCTGATTAAAGGTTAGTTAATGGAAGACAGAAGGCAGAATCATTAGCTGGCAAGATCACCAGTCTCAAATAGTATTAGCAATAAGAGCTGCTGCTCTGATCTATTAATGCAGTGGCTTCCGTACCTTTCTACCAAAGGTACTTACTTTCTATTTTTCCCCAAAGGACACTATTTTTGAAAGGTTTAATCGCCTAGACAAGAGGCATTTATTAATTAATCATTCTTTAGAGTTTATCAATTGAAAATATATACTACCCATCATAATTTGTGATCAGTATGAGATGAGTGTTATCACAAGTTGACAAAATTCCAAGGCAAAGCATACAAACTGGACTTGTTAATTACCGTGTGAAAACTGCTCAAAAATCCCCATCCATGCCTTTCACAGACTGCAGGTGAATTCAATGTGATCTAAAGAATCTCGTTTAGATCCCTGGTGGCTCAGATGGTAAAGAATTTGCCTACAATGCGGGAGACCTGGGTTCAATCCCTGGGTCGGGAAGATCTCCTGAAGAAGGAAATGGTAACCCACTCCAGTACTCTTGCCTAGAAAATCCCATAGACCAAGAAGCCTGGTAGGCTACGACTGAGTGACTTTACTTTTAAAGAATCTCATTAGGCTGTTCAGTGGGGCGGAGGTGGGGGGGAGTGATACAGAAATACATCTTTCTTTCAATTGAAAAACAATACAAAAATTGCTAGCTGCAGGGCTGGTGCTATCTAGACAACACTTTAGGCAGAGAGATGGGTAAAACAAGGGGTCTACAGAAGGCAGACCTGGGGTAAAGGGTAGGGGAGGTCTGTCAAATTCTACAACAAGAATAGAGCAGCTTCTCCTGTGAGAACACCAAAATCGCAACTAGCTATTACACATCCACTGATAGAAGGACACAGGAACCCAGGAAAAAAAAAAAACATATCCATGGGCAAAGGAGAAGCTGCAATGAGATGGTAGGAGGGGTATAATCACAATAAAATAACATCCCATACCTGCTGGGTGGGTGACCCATGAACTGCAGAACAATAATACCAAAAAAGTTCTCACATTGTTGTGAAGGTTCAGAACCCCACGTTAGGTTTCCCAGCCTAGGGATCTAGCAAATGGATTACAAATACCCAGTGTATCTGACTTTGAAGCCCAGTGGGATTAAATTTCAGGACTTCCACAGGACTGAGCGAAACAGAGACTCCACTCATGGAGGGCCCAAACAAAACCTTGTGTGCACCAGGATCCAGAAGAAAGGAGCAGTGAACCTACAGGAAACTGAGCCAGATCTGCCTGCTAGAGATGGAGGGTACGCTGTGGAGGTGTTAGTTGGTGGTAGTTCACCAGGGGAATGGGGAAGGGGGCACTGGTACCAGCTGTCCTGGGAGGTATCCCTAATGTAAGCCCTCTTGGGGGTCACATTAGCTCTACATTAGAGCCTGTAATATAAAGAAAGCTGAGTGCCAAAGAATTGATGCTCTTGAACTGTAGTGTTGGAGAAGACTCTTGAGGGTCCCATGGACTGCAAGGAGATCCAACCAGTCCATCCTAAAGGAAATTAGTCCTGAATATTCATTGGAAGGACTGATGCTGAAGCTGATACTCCAATACTTTGGCCACCTGATGCAAAGAACTGACTCATTTGAAAGGACCCAGATACTGGGAAAGATTGAAGGTAGGAACAAAAGTGGATGACAGAGGATAAGATGGTTGGATGGCATCACCAAATCGATGGACATGGGTTTGAGCAAATTCCGGGAGTTGGCGATGGATAGGGAGGCCTGGCGTGCTGCAGTCCATGGGATCGCAAACAGTCAGACAAGACTGATCAACAGAACTGAAATGAACTGAAAGCAGCTTTACAACAAATGCTAAAACAACTTATCAAGGCAGTTAACATAAGAGAAAGAAAAGCCCTACACAAATCCAAAATACTTAATAAAATGGTAATAGGATCATACATATTGATAATTACCTTAAATGTAAATGAATTCAATGCACTAACCAAACGACATAGAATGGCTGGGAAGATACAAAAACAAAGCCCATATATATTCTGACTCACCTCAAAACTAGGGACACTTACAGACTGAAGATAAGAGGATAGGGTAAGGTCATCCACACAAATGGAAATCAAAAGAAAGTTGGAATGACAGCACTCCTATCAGACAAAATAGACTTAAAAACAAAGACTGTTATAAAAGGCAAAGAAGAACACTACACAATGATCAAGGGATCAATCCAAGAATAATATAAAACAATTATAAATATATCAAAAGCCAACATAGGAGCACCTGAATATGTAAGGCAGATACAACTTTAAAGGGAGAAACTGACAGTAACACAATAATAGTGGGGGACATTAATACCCCACTTTAATAAATGGACAGATCATCTGGACAGAAAATTAAAAAGGAAACACAGCCCTTAAATGACACTTTAGATGAGTTGCACTTAACTGATATTTATAGAGCATTCCATCCAAATGCAGCAGACTACACATTCTTTTCAAGTGCACAAGGAACTTCTTCAGGCTTAACCACATGCTGAGACACAAGGCCACTCTTGGTAAATGTAAGATAACTGAAATCATGTCAACCATCTTTTCTAATCACAATGCTATGAGATCGGAAATAAATTACAAGGAAAGAAAACCCTAAAAACCACAAACACGTAATGGCTAAACAATATGTTACTAAATGACCACTGGATCACTGAAGAAATCAAAGAGGAAATAAAAAAATACCCAAACACGAATGAAAATGAAACCACAATGATCCAAATGGGATGTAGCAAAAGAAGTTCTATGAAGGAAGTTTACAGCAATATAATCTTATCTTAAGACACAAGAAAAATCTGAAATAAACAACTTTACCTTTACACCTTAAACAATCAGAGACAGAAGAACAATCAAAACCTAAAGTTAGTAGAAAGAAACAAATAAAGATCAGAGCAAAATTAAAGTAGAGATGATGANTAATCTTATCTTAAGACACAAGAAAAATCTGAAATAAACAACTTTACCTTTACACCTTAAACAATCAGAGACAGAAGAACAATCAAAACCTAAAGTTAGTAGAAAGAAACAAATAAAGATCAGAGCAAAATTAAAGTAGAGATGATGAAAACAACTGCAAACATCAATGAAACTAAAAGCTGTTTTTTTGAAAAAATAAAGAGAATTGATAAATCTTTAGCTAGACTCATCAAGAAAGAAAAGAGAGAGGGCTGAAATCAATACAATTAGCAATGAAAAAGAGGAAGTTAGAACTGACTCCACAGAAATACCAAGAATCAAAAGAGACTATTACGAGGAACTGTATGCCAATAAAATGGACAACCTGGAAGAAATGAACAAATTCTTAGAAAGACATCGACTCCCAAGAAAGAACAGATATTTCTCCAAAGAAGATATACTGATAGATTTTAAGCACATGAAGAGATGGCCAAGACTACCTATTATTAGAGAAATGCAAATCGAAACTACAATGAGATATCACCTTACACTGGTCAAAACTATTGTAGTTCAGTTGCTCAGTGGTGTCTGACACTTTGTGACTCCATTGACCACAGCACCTTTCTGACACCATGGACTGCAGCATACGAGGTTTCCCTGTTTTTCAATATCTCCCAGAGCTTGCTCAAACTCATGTCCATTGAGTTGGTGATACCATCCAACCATTTGGTCCTCTGTTGTCCCCTTCCCCTGCTTTCAATCTTTCCCAGCATCAGGGTCTTTTCTAATGAGTTGGCTCTTCACATCACATGGCCAAAGTATTGGAGCTCCAGCTTCAGAATCAGTCCTTCCAATCAGTATTCAGAATTGATTTCCTTTAGGATTGACTGGATCTCCATGCAGTCCAAGGGACTCTCAAGAGTCTTCGCCAACACCACAGGTCAAAAGCATTAATTCTTTAGCACTTAGCCTTCTTTATGGTCCAACTCTCATATCCATACATGACTACTGGAAAAAGCATAGCCTTGACTATATGGATCTTCATTGGCAAAGTATTGTCTCTGCTTTTTAATATGCCATCTTGGTTTGTCACAGCTTTTCTTCCAATGAGCANTATAAAAAAAAATTTAGAGCTAATAAGATACTTAATGGTGATTTAATATTTTCTTCCTAAAACCAAGAACAGAATAGGACTTTAAAAGCAAGAAGATAATGCTACCATTTCCACTTACAACTTAGCAGCCATTTCATATTAGTGATATGTTTGCTGTCTCCCAAACCTCAGAAGATCATTCTTATGGCCTTGTCTTGGTAAACAACACTGCCTCTATCTGGAATGCCTTCTTCTCTTTGAAAACCTTCCTCAAGGCTTAACTCCTCCAGGATGGATACAATGATTGCTTAATTAATTTGCTCAGTCAAAATGTTCAGTACCTAATTACATCTAAGTACTGCAGATATGCCACACACACACACAAATCCCCATCCGCAAAGAACAAGCAGAGATAACCTCACTTTTGTGCTTACATGCATCCCCTATAGCACTCATCTTAATATCAAAAGTGTTTAGGTATGAGCTTCCCCACTAGCTGTTACTCATCTTTTATCAAGTACTTAGCACAGTGCCTGACATATCAACAAATATTTTACAAATGAGTTTATTATATTAAAAGAATTGAGGATATTAGAATCAGTGATAAAAGTATAAGTAGACAAGTAAAACACAAATAAAAACTCTTTAATGTACCCAAATAACATTTATTTCTATGAATTATTTTAGACATAGGAAAAAAGAAAACAGAAAAGACTCATCAATCTTCAGCAGATATAATTTTTGACAAAGATAGGAAAATAATACCTGATAAAATAAGGTACAACCCAGCAAACACCCCTCTGTTTTCACCAAGTAGTCACAGCAACAGATGGAATAGGCTTTTACTCTGACGTATTTTTATGGCAAATCTGTAGATCTCTACTCAGAGTAGCAGAAATGTCCAAGTTACTGTATACACACAACAAAGAACAAATGCTTCCATTGTTATGACTTTGTAGTTTATAAAGCACTTTCACATGTATTATCTCATTTAATTCCTACAAAAATCCTGTCAAGTATAATTGTCTTCCATTTACAGATGAGGAAACTGGGGCTCAAACAATCACTAATCCAAGATAACATAGTAAGAGAATAAGAGCACAGCTGGGGTTCTAATTCAGGTTTGCTTGACTATATAAATCTGTTGCTCTCTATACAGGCTAAGTGATATAATCATGGCTTCTGAAGAAGTACACTAAAATGAAATCAATAAACTGCTGACATGATTTTTGTATTTTCTGTCTTTTTTTTTCCCCCCTTGATTCTTCAGTCTATTTTCTACTGACCTATCTTCCAGTTGACCAATCTTCTCTTGGGCTGTGTCTGCTGCTGCTGCTGCTAAGTTGCTTCAGTCGTGTCCGACTCTGTGTGACCCCAGAAATGGCAGCCCACCAGGCTCCCCCATCCCTGGGATTCTCCAGGCAAGAACACTGGAGTGGGTTGCCATTTCCTTCTCTAATGCATGAAAGTGAAAAGTGAACTGAAGTTGCTCAGTCATGTCCGACTCTTAGCAACCCCATGGACTGCAGCCTACCAGGCTCCTCTGTCCATGGGATTTTCCAGGCAAGAGTACTGGAGTGGGTTGCCATTGCCTTCTCTTGGATTGTGTCTAATTCAGTGTTAAACTGATCTGTTAAAATTTTTATTTTAGTCATTATAATGCCCAGTTCCAGAATTTCCTTTCTTTCATATGGTATCTACTTTTCTACTGAAATTCTCCATCTTGTCAAGTATTATGAACATATTAAACATACTTAAGTCTGAGTATCCTAACTCTAAAGCCTCGACCGCATGTCAAGGCCTTTCTATTGTTTGTTTTTCTTCATAGTCCTCTGACCTGATATTAGGTTGAACTGTGTCCCCCAAAATACACATATTGAAGTCCTAATTCCCATTGCCTTAGACTCAATGGACATGAGTTTGAGCAAACTCTGGGAGTTAGTGAAGGACAGAGGAGTCCATGGGATCACAAAAAGTCAGACATAGCTGAGTGACTGAACAACAATTACCTTATTTGGAGACAGAGTCTTTACAGAAATAATAAGCTTACATGAGGCCATTAGGGTGAGCCCTAATCCAGTATCACTGATATCCTTAAAAAAAGGGAGAGAATTTGGAAAAAGAGATACACATAGAGTAAAGACAATATGAAGAGACATTGGGGAAAGATACTCATCTACAAGCCAAAGAGAGAGACCTGGAACAGAGCCCTTTCTCATAGCCTTCTTTCAAAAGGAACCAACTCTGCCAATATCTTGATATTTTACTTCTAGCATACAAAACTATGAAACAGAGAATTTCTGTTGACTAGATACCCAATCTGTGGTACTTTGTTATGGCAGCCCTAGCAAAGTCATACTGGTAAACCTAGTAATTTTTTATTAAATGCCAGGCATTGCATGTTAAAAGTTAGAGGAACTCTGGATGATATTATCTTCCTCCAGAGAACATTTATTTTTGTTTCTGCCAGGTGATGAAGGACAAATCACCTTAATACTGCCTGAGATTGAGCTGATTCAAAGCCATGCTTTAGTCTTTGTGAATGGTATTTTTCTAATTCATCCCTGCTCCTGGATCCCCTTTGGGGATCTCAACTGAAAACCTGGGGTAATTACCAGGGTCCCTCCTCTTTGGCAATCTCTAAACTCCAATTTCTGTCTCTACAGCATTGTGAAATTGCTGAAGGCTTTGCTTAACTACTCAGATTTGTATCTGGCACTTTCTGCTTAACTTCTCAACTTCCTTGCCCTGTACCACTTTACAAATCAGCAAATGACACAAGAGAAAAAGTAGCATAAAATATGGGACTAAATTTATTGTACTTTCTTTTTTCTGGCAAGTCCTGATTACTATGGTAGCACTTTTTTTATCTGTACAGCCCTGTGAGACTGTTGAAACCTCTGCTCAGCCTCTCTGCCTTTTGGTTACTATTTCCATTTGGCTTTTCAGGGTCTCTACCCACACCACTTACAGTGGCAAATGCCTTAAAGGGAACTGTAGCACTGAATGTTGAGCATACCTCAATACTTCTCTCCTCTCTGTGATTTTGATTTCTTCTTGCTTTGATAGACCTTTGATGCTTTCAAATAAATATATTTTAATTTAATCCAGCTTTTCTAGCTCTTCTTTGGGGATAGTTGGTTTGATACAACTTAATCTGTCAAAGCCAGAAGCAGAAGTCTCCACAGACATGGTTTCTAATTTCACTGACACGTTTGCCTTGGTTCATTCATTCTTTCTTTCCAAGATGTATTGAGCACATGGTATGTGCCAGTAACTGCAAGACTGGGAAAACACAATGTTCTTACCTTTAAGAAACTCACAGTGGAATCAGTGAAGGTGTGTGCATGCGTGCTAAGTCACTTCAGTTTCTGACTCTTTGGGACCCTATGGACTGTGGCCCTCCAAGCTCCTCGATCCATGGGATTCTCGAGGCAAGAATACTGAAGTATGTTGCCATGCCCTCTTCCAGGGGATCTTTCTGACCCAGGGATCAAACTTGTGTCTCTTATGTCTCCTGTACTGGCAGGCAAGTTCTTTACTGCTAGTGCCACCTGGGAAGCCTGTTTAGTGGTTTATCAGTTCAGTTCAGTTCAGTTGCTCAGTTGTGTCCGACTCTTTGCGACCCCATGAATTGCAGCATGCCAGGCCTCCCTGTCCATCACCAACTCCCGGAGTTCACTCAGACTCACGTCCATTGTGTCAGTGATGCCTTAGTGGTGAATAGAAGATGTTATATGGGAGAAGTGCAAATAACTATCTTTGTAAGATGCAGAGGTCAAAAAATGATCACAGAATAGAATTCATTTAAGGTAAATCAAGAATATACCGGGTGAATAGGAGTCAGAGAGAGAAAAGAAAGACATTTCAAGAGGAGATAATATTATATGAGTAAAGGTATGACAGTAAGCATGAGAAATTATGATTAGTTTGGTACTATTGGAACTACATGAGGGAAAGAATGAATTCTGATTGTAGAGGGTTCTCTGTCCTAAAAGTTATTGTTCACATAGTTAATGGGTAATAAATGGCATTCCCAGATATCAATGTTTAGTAAGATTTGTGGAGAATTTAACAACAGAAATTTAAGACTTCTCCAGCCAATGGCTTGTAAATTCAAAGGCAAATATCACACTTACTAAGCAATGTAGTAGGAATGCTAAGCAATAAAGTCAAGCCTTTGAGTCATCTGACTAGTTTATGGGGAAAAGAAATAAAACTTAAAATACTGTGTAGCCAAGGACTGAAATGATTCAAGTGTCATTTCTTAAGCTTATAAGCTCAGTTTACCTATTAGAAAGTTCAAAAAGCAACAGTCAGTTCTAAATTTTCAGAGGCTATTTGTCCATTTTTGCCCTCAATGACAGTGACATCAAAGAGCAATCTATTAAATGCCTACTTTGTGACACATATCCATAGGTCTGATAGGATCTCTCCCTTTTGTGGATTTAAAAATCTAAGATGCCAGACAACACAGATAACTATCCCACAACGATACCAAGACAGTAGCATAAAAACACTGAACATCTACATAAACTGACAAGAAGTGTTTACATGATCTATGCCTCAGGGAGTTGTCACTTCTGTGACACTCAGGTCAGCAGAATTTAATGAAGGAGATGAGATTTCTAGCTCTCTCAGACTGACAGCAGAGAAAGGGTTTGGCAAACAAAAGAGAGTGCAATATTCTAGATACAAGGTACAGTGTGGAAGCAGTCTAAGGAAGAGGATCCTTCACAAAGAAGCCAAAATACGTCTAAGAAAAGCAAAGTTACAACCTGCACTAAAGGAAGAGACAAGGAAAGAGCAGTGGGCCATGAAGCCCAGAGAGGGTTCATCTACAGTTTAGGTACAATAGCTCAATCCCTTATATTTATATTTCTTCTGGCAAGTTACAATTCTATAATTGAATATTAAGCATCCCCAACCACCACGGATCAATCCTTTATTCCTCCAAAGAACTCAAGAACACCCTATAAGCAAACAAATAAACCATATCTAGAAATCAACTCACCAACAAAACGTCATTGAGAAAGCATAGCACCTAGTTACAGCAAATCACCACCTTCATGATACCAAGAAGGAAAAAGCTAAACTTTGTGCCATTCAGTTAGATTTCTGAGGAAGAATCTAAATTATCCCAGTTAGAATTAGGCCATAATACCAATGTTAACACTCAAACACAATCTAGAACATTCAAACTTTAGCATTAACAAGACCCTAGTTCCAATCATCTCCAAAATATTAGAAACAATTGGATACCTATTCTCCCCAGGGGAGAAGGTGAAGAGATTAAAACAAAACAAAACTAGTTTGAGGAAAGCATGAAAAGGTTGAATCCCTGAAGAAAACTCACATCCTTAAGATTACATAAT
>SJYV01050543.1:0-10347 GCA_006410875.1 Neotragus pygmaeus
AATTGCACTCGTTTCACATGCTAGCAAAATGATGCTCAAAATTATTCACATGAAGTTTCAACAATATGTGAACTGTGAAATTCCAGATGTTCAAGTTTGATTTAGAAAAGTCAGTGGAATCAGAGATCAAATTGCCAGCATCCACTGGATCATTGAAAAAGAAAGAGTTCAAGAAAAAAACATCTACTTCTGCTTTATTAACTATGCCAAAGCCTTTGACTATGTGGATCACAACAAACTGTGGAAAATTCTTCAAGAGATGGGAATACCAGATCACTTTGCCTGACTCCTGAGAAATCTGTATGGAGGTCAAAAAGCAGCAGTTAGAACTGGACATGGAAAAATGGACTGGTTCCAAATTGGGAAAGGAGTACATCAAGGCTGTATATTGTCATCCTGCTTATTTAACTGACGTGCAGAGAACAACATGAGAAATGCCAACTAGATGAAGCATAAGCTGAAATCAAGATTGCTGAAAGAATTATCAATAACCTCAGATATGCAGATGATACCACCTTTATGGCAAAAGCAAAGAAACCTCTTGATGAAAGTGAAAGAGGAGAGTGAAAAAGTTGGCTTCAAACTCAACATTCAAAAAACAAAGAACATGGCATCTAGTCTCATCACTTCATGGCAAATAGATGGGGAAACAATGGAAACAGTGACAGACTTTATTTTGAGGGGCTCCAAAATCACTGCAGATGGTGACTTCAGCCATGAAATTGAAAGACACTCACTACTTGGAAGAAAAACTACGACCAACATAGACACCTTATTAAAAAGCTTTACTTTTTAATACTTTTTTTTTTAAGAAAGCATTCTTTTGCCAATAAAGATCCATTTAGTCAAAGCTATGGTTTTTCCTGTAGTCATGTATGAACGTGACACTTGGACCATAAAGAAAGTTGAGCACCGAATAATTGATGCTTTTAAACTGTGGTGTTGGAGAAGGCTCTTGAGAATCCCTGGGACTACAAGGAGATCCAACCAGTCAATCCTAAAGGAAATCAGTCCTGAATATTCATTGGAGCGACTGATGTTGAACTTGAAGCCCAAATACTTTGGCCACCTGATATGAAGAATTGACTCATTTGAAATGACTCTGATGCCAGGAAAGATTGAAAGCAGGAAGAGAAGGGGATGACAGAGGATTAGATGGTTGGATGGCATTGCAGTCCATGGGACTGCAAAGAGTTGGAAATGACTGAACTGAACTGAACAGTGATAATTTGAAAAACTTTACTGTTGTGTTGGTTATAAAGTTTGTTTGAGTTTTTCCATAAAATGTTATAGACAACCCAAACGAATCTTTTGGTCAACCTAATATATCTCGGTAATTTCATTACACGTTATTTGTGGTAATAGTCTAATATCTTGACATTTCGATAAGCACAGATTAAATAACTATATCATCTATGCCAAACTCAACGTATCTATGATACCTGACTGTACTTAAGTATGGTTTAAATAACTGAACACAATAGAGCAGACAGGCAACCAGAAAAGGACATTTAACATATGCTTATGCTTATTAGCATCTCAGATGCTAGTAAGGTCGTGCTTAAAATTTTGCATGATAAGTTTCAGCATTATGCAATCAAGAACTTCCAAACATCAAGGTTGGGTTTAGGAAATAAAGAGGAATTAGAGATCAAGTTGCTAGCTTTCACTTGAGAAATCAAGGGAATTTCAGAATAATATCTATCTCTGTTTCATCAACTAAGCTAAAATCTTTGCCTATGTGGATCACGACAAACTATGTAAAGTCCTTACAGAGATGGGATTATCAGACCATTTTAATTGTCTCCTAGGTAACCTGTATGTAGGTCAAAAAGCAACAGCTAAGACCCTGTGTGGAACAACTGATTGATTCAAGATAGAGAAAGGAGTAAGACAGGTCTGTCTGTTGTCACCTTGCTTATTTAACCTATAGGCTGAGCACATCATGAGGCATTCTGGTCTGGATGAGTTACAAGCTAGAATCAAGATAAGTGGGAGAAACATCAACAACCACAGATATGTGGATAATATTCCCCTAATGGCAGAAAGCAAAGAGAAGCTGAAGAGCCACTTGAGGGTGAAGGAAAAGAGTGAAGGAACTGGCTTAAGACTAAATATTAAAAAAAAAAAAAAAAAAAACAGAGATCATGGCATCTGGCCCCAATACTTCATGGCAAGTGGAGGGGAAAAACATGGAAGTAATGACAGATTTCCTCTTCCTGGACTCCAAAATCATTGTGGATGGTGACTGAACCCATGAAATTGAAAGATGATTGGTTTTTGGCAAAAACATGGTGACAAACTTAGACAATGTGTTGGAAAGAGGAGACATTACTCTGCCAACAAAAGTCTGTATAATCGAAGCTGTAGTCTTCACAGTGGCTACATATGATTGTGAAAGCTAGACTGTAAAGAAGGCAGAATACCAAAGAATCGATGTCTTTGAACGATGGTGCTGGAGAAGACTCCTGAAAGTCTCTTGGGCAGCAAGGAAATCATACCCATCAGTATTAAAGAAGATCAACCCTGAATATTGACTGAAAGGACTGATGTTGAAGCTGAAGCACCAGTATTTTGATCATCTGATGTGAACAGATGACTCAATGGAAAAGTCCCTGATGCTGGGAAAGATTTAGGGCAGAAGGAGAAGAGGGCATCAGAGTATGAAATGGCTGGATGGCATCACTAATGCAATAAACATGAACTTGGGCACACTCCAGAGAATTGTGATGGACAGGGAAGCTTGACATACTGCAGTCCATGGGGTTGCAAAGAGTTAGACACGACTGGGCGACAACAACAATGAAAACAACACGCTAATTAATCATGTTAACAGTATTTAAAAATTTGAAATCTAAATATAGAGGGACAATTGTAAAATTGCAGGAAACTTCAATACAAGATAACAATAGATAAATCTGCACAAATTTTTAAATTCAGAGAAGGGAGTACATCAAGCCTCCATATTGTCACCCTGCTTATTTAACTTATATGTAGAGTGCATCATGAGAAATGCTGGGCTGGAAGAATCACAAGCTGGAATCAAGATTGCTGGGAGAAATATCAGTAACCTCAGATATGCAGATGACATCACCCTTATGGCAGAAAGTGAAGAGCAACTAAAAAACCTCTTGATGAAAGTGAAAGAGGAGAGTGAAAAAGTTGGCTTCAAACTCAACATTCAAAAAACAAAGAAGATTATGGCATCAAGTTGCATCACTTCATTGCAAATAGATGGGGAAACAAAGGAAAAAGTGAAAGATATTTATTTTCTTGGCTCCAAAATCACTGCAGGTAGTGACTGCAGCCATGAAATTAAAAGACACTTCCCCTTGGAAGAAAAATTTGCACTGACCTAGACAACATACTACAAAGCAGAGACATTACTTTGCCAACAAAGGTCCATCAATTCAAAGCTATGGTTTTTACAGCTTTCATGTACGGATGTGAGACTTGGACCATAAAGAAAGCTGAGCACCAAAGAATTGATGCTTTTGAACTGTGGTGTTGGAGAAGACTATTGGGAGTTCCTTGTACTGCAAGGAGATCCAACCAGTCCATCCTAAAGAAAATCAATCTTGAATATTCATTGGAATGACTGATACTGAAGCCGAAGCTCCAATATTTTGGCCACCTGATGCAAAGAACTGACTCACTGGAAAATACCATAATGTTGGGAAAGTTTGAAGTCAGGAGGAGAAGGGAATGATGGAGGATGAAATGATTGGATGGTACCACTGACTCAAAGGACATGAATTTGAGCAAGCTCCAGGATTCGGTGATGGACAGGGAAGCCTGGCATGCTGCAGTCCATGGGGTCACAAAGAGTTGGACATGACTGATCTATTGAACTGAACTGAATTCATTGAATAATACTGTTTAAGGAAAAGCTATTTGGGCATCAAAATTTTAGAATTAAAATTAGAAAACATTTTAACTCCTTGATACACTCACTGTAGCATTAGAAAATAAGAAGTCAGAAGACTTGCTTTTGTTTTGCTCTTACATGTTGAAGTGTACATACTTTTAACTTAGAATTAACTTCTAGTTGGTAGTGATAAGTGCTACCCCATCAGTGTTCTATAGTACACATATCAAAGATTCTACAATATGACAGTTAGTACTCAGCACTTTAGGGTGAGGGAGAGAAGCAAGACAAAAAGCAATTGCAAATTATTTTTAAGAGCAGAAAAGCTTTAAGCACCTATAGATTTTTACATCATCTCATATTCTATTCCATAATATTTGGAACAAAGTCTTATTTTAATCATTTCTATCTCAATGTTTTAAAATGCAGATATATTGCAAACCCTATAGTTCAAAATATGCATTATTTAATACTCATTAAATACAACAACATCAGTAGGGATTATCAAATAAAAATCACACACAACAGTCTAAAATTTTAGATAATCTTAAGACTGCTAACCAGAGACTGTAGAAATTACATATGCAAGATAAAAAAAGAAAAGAAAAAATACAAAGAAACTAACTTCTCAGTGCATCACACCCTTGAAGATAAAATGTATGGCACTTTTCCTATACTAATATTATATTACAGCTGTGAATTTTAACTGGAATAACTTAAAGACATGAAACTCACTTAAGAGCAAGAACCAGTCAATTACAATGTTAAAATGAAATGGGCCATTTCTTTCTTGGTAAAAATACTGAAAACGTGATGTGAGTGGATAACTCACTAAAATGTGTTTCATTCATTTGTCCCCCACTGAAGTGTCTTAAATTTTATCCTGTAAATATTCTACCTGTTATAACAATCTGATTCTAAGGCTTGTTTAAGCTCTAGTATTTTATTTAAACATACGACTTTTTGTTTGATAAGAATGTCTTTATGAATAAAAAAATATCATTATAAATGATAGAATAAACGTCCTGTAACAAAAATGTGACAATTTCTAAGCTTGTTAAAAATATATCATGATGTATGAACTTAAAATTGTATCAATATTAAACAACATTTCTGTCATCAGTTTTCCACATAAAATTTATCATTGGAGAATTGGGCTTAGAATATAATTAGTCAGATTCAGATTCCCTAAAAACAAAGTTTTATTTCTTGTAAACAGTTAAAAGTCAATTATCTTCCTTCCCAATACATTTAGACATTAAATCTAAGGTCTTAAAATATGCACAAACTATAAGTAAAGTACTTCTAAATGGCTAAAAGGGATAAAAATACCAAAGTTTAGTGTACAGAAGAATAAACAACCAAGGAAAGAGTAAACGGTGTTGAATTTATGAATAGCCCAAAATAAGTCCCAAAGATTTTTTCTACTTGTGTAAATTTAAAAAGTGTCCTTTTCAAAGTTTGAGGCTATACACTGTACATCCCCCACAAACAAGTTTATGAATAAGGTTTTTTTTTTCTTTTATTTATTTATTTATTTTTACTTTGTTTTATTTACAATACTCTATTGGCTTTGCCATACATCGACATGAATCCACCACAGGTGTACACGAGCTCCCAATCCTGAATCCCCCTTCCACCTCCCACCCCACAACGTCTCTCTGGATCATCCCCGTGCACCAGCCCCAGGCATACTGCATCCTGCATCGAACATAGACCAGTGCCTCGTTTCTTACATGACAGTATACATGCTTCAATGCCATTCTCCCAAATCATCCCAGCCTCTCTCTCTCCCTCAGAGGCCAAAAGTCCGTTCTATATGTCTGTGTCTCTTTTGTTGTCTCACATACAGGGTCATCATTGCTATCTTTCTAAATTCCATATATATGTGTCAGTATACTGTATTGGTGTTTTTCTTTCTGGCTTACTTCACTCTGTATAATCGGCTCCAGTTTCATCCATCTCATTAGAACTGATTCAAATATATTCTTTTTAATGGCTGAGTAATACTCCATTGTGTATATGTACCACAGCTTTCTTAAGATTCCTTAAAAAATTGCAAATAGAACTGCCTTATGACCCATCATCCCACTGCTGGGCATACACACTGAGGAAACCAGAATTGAAAGAGACACATGAATAAGGTTTTTAAAAATGTTGCCAATATTAAGTTCTTCCATACCTAAAATTAAAGGTCAGCAACATTTCAGTGGTTAGGGTGCATCAATTCTCAAAAACTAGTTATGATCCAACACTAGCAGTTCTTTTATCTGAGAAAAAACTTTTCAGAAGAAATAATTGTCCTATGCTAATTATCAGAAGAATGCAGGCCTCTACAATCCAAGGCTATTTAGATCCTTGGTTGGCTTAGGACTTGAACTTCTCTCAAAAGGAAATGAGTCTGAAAGTTGATGACAGACTTTAAATTTTCTGAAATTGAAACACAGGCAGATTCCATCTGGCTGAGAGCACTGACTCAGTTATCACTAGGAAACAAAGGTGGGTATTTTCCAACTTCAAAATCAAAATACACGTTTTTATGTGTGAAAGCAGAATGTTCATCCTTGATGCAAAATTTGTATGCCCATTTTAGAAGGTTGTTTCTTCACATTTATAAAGCATTGTGATAAGGATCTCCAGATTGACAAATTACATCATAGTGACTGCCAGCAATTGCCTGGAACTCTACATTGCACTTGGTGGCACGCATAATGTCCTAGTAGAGGCACTACTAGGCATAGCCAGGCAGTTTGAAGGTGATCTATGTGCACCCAGGTAGGCTCCATCACCCAGCAGTGCCCCAGCGACCTGCAGCGGCCACCCAGCTCGGTGCTGTCATCATCCAGGGCATCCTGAGAGGCTATAGCGGCTCCTTAACAGAGCTGTGGGGAGACTAAGATCAGATCTGCATTGACTGGTGCACAACAGACCTTTGCCTCTTATGGATGTCGCACGAAGACACACTGCAGCCTTTCTGAGCCTTGGAGATATTAGGGATGAGAAGTGATCCATTGGGTGTGGGTGAGGGGTATTGAGGACCTACAGCCAGGAACAAGCTGGGAAGGAAGATATCTGAGTTAGGTTTTTTTTTTTATTATTAACTTTATTTTACTTTACAATACTGTGTTTGTTTTGCCATACATTGACACGAATTTGCCACAGGTGTACATGAGCTTCCAATCCTGAACCTCCCTCCCACCTCCCACCCCATATCAACTCTCTGGATCATTCCCGTGCACTAGCCCCAAGCATCCTATATCCTGTATCGAACATAGACTGGCGAAAAATGGATGGCTAATGTCCCCTAACTTATGTTGACAATATATACTCCATTTAAGAAACCAAAGGAGAAATTATGTGTCAGTAAAATCTGCTGATTCACATAATTTTGGAAGAGACTATATATAAATTGTTTTGTTTTAAAAAGCAGGGCACATTTTAAAAAATAGGTCACAAATTAAAATCCAACCACTTATACTGTAAATGAAATAGCACAGCATTGAATTCAACTTGATTGGTTTGAATCCAAGCTATACTATATCATATACTTTTACCCTTATACCCACAGGGTCTTTGTAAAATTAAAATAATATCATCTACCTTGCAGTTTTCTTTTAAGATTAAATATAAAGTTTATAATATTACCTGGTACTCAATATATGACTGTTATAATATTACTATAAGAATAAAATATTAACTTGTTACTGCAGCTAGGTAAGGTACAGAAAATTGCATGTACAGATAAATACATCCACAGTTATTCAATTAAGTTTCTGGTCTAAGCTAGAAATGTATTTGTGAGAAAAATTTTCAGAGGGCAATATTGCAATAAGACTTCAGCTTAAGACTGAAATCCAGAAAATTCTAAACAACTATAAAGTATGTAAATTATTTGCCATGCTCCCTACTCAGTACCGGGGACTTCCCTCGTGGCTCAGATGGTAAAGCATCTGCCTACAACCCAGGAGACCTGGGTTTGATCCCTGGGTTGGGAAGATCTCCTGGATAAGGAAATGGTAACTCACTCCAGTATTCTTGCCTGGAAAATCCCATGGATGGAGGAACCTAGTAGGCTACACTCTGTGGGGTTGCAAAGAGTCGGACATACTGAGCAACATTTACTTTTACTTTACTTTACTACTCAGTACCAATATGTCAGATAAACCAATTTCAACATATTCGTCCTGGTGCTTTTTGCAGGGATGTACCTAGAAAGAAGCAAGGAAAGTCAATATGTATTCTGACTGCTGAGTGATAGATTATCTGGAATTCACCAATTGCTCAGTATCCTTTGACCTATATTGTCCCTTTAAGGAATTTTCTTTCGTAAATAATATGTCATCAGCATCGTCCTACCATCCTAAATTGCCTTCAACCCATTCTGAACTTCTTTCCATCCATTCAGCTCAACGGCTCACTAATAATAGTTTTGGTGGTTACTGATTGAGAACATAAAGTGTGACCTCCCTCAAGTACTTGCATTTCTTCAATGGAAATTGTAGGACCTTCTTACACACACACATACACACACAGATAAAAACTTTCAACATTTTAAAGAACATTATAATCATAAACTGTCATCTAACTTATATGGGTATATGCAGGCGTATTAAATTTTATAGTTATATTTACTTGCACTTCTGCTTTATAAATATAACTGATATTTGCATTATTGCTTTAGAAATGTACCTAACTTGTGATATATAAAAAAATTCTACTTTGAATGCTATCTCAAAGAATCTCCCCTGAATAACTCAGAAGTCATTTACTCTATAGTAACATTAATGTTTTGCAGTTAAATATAAAATGTATCCCTTTCCCCTCTTCTTACCCTTAGGGAGCAGCTGGAGCTCAAATTACATACTTGGCTGACTGGAATTTTGCTGTTGAAAAATTCCATGCATGGATTACACGTGGGCCAGAGAATAACATAGACTTGAGAATGCCATTCCCAAAACAGCCAGCACCTGGGGTCCGTTGTAGCATTTTTCCATTTAATTTCTTCTTCATAATGCTGTTTTTGACATTCACATAAATCTTCAGTAACTGTCCAGAGTGATTTAGCATTGAAAATACAAACCATTTCTTAAAATTTTTTTAATACAGTTGCTTTTATCCCTTTATAGCATTAGTTATTATTAATTTTTGATAAAAAATAAAACAGGAGTCTTCATTTTCAGAGGCATGCTAATTAGTTCTGCCTTAAGTTTCCTCAAGGTGTATTTACGTGTTTGTGTGTGAATATATATATATATATATGTTGTGTATATACTTCTAGATAGGTTGAAAACAGGCTTCTGCATGATTATGAACTGTTGAACTGATTGTATTAGTTTACTCAGGCTTCTGTAACAAAGTACCATAAACTGGGTGGCTTAAACAACGACTTATATCAACAGTTCTGGAGCACAAGGTATCAGCAGGATTGGTTCTTCCTGAGGAATGTTAGGGAAAGCTCTGTTCCATGCCTCTTTCTTTGGCTTATAGGTGGATGTTTATATATCCACATAATGTTCTTTCTGTGTATAATCCTGTCTCCAAATTTTCCCTTTTTATAAGGACACAAGTCATATTAAATTGGGGGAAACTGTAGTGGCCTCATTTTAGCATGATAAAGACCCTATCTCCAAGTAAGTTTATGTTATAAGGAATCTCAAGTTAGGACTTCAACATTTAATTTTAAAGAAACATAGTGTGGTCCATACTGAGATCTTCTTTTCAAAGAAAACACATCCTTCAATTATATGATTTTTTTTAATTTCAATGAGTTTAAGCAAAATTGAATAAACAGTCAGCCAAATTGTCTATTTAACTTTAAGTGTGAGATCTGTTTTTACTCTTAGGAGATAGAAATCACAAACTCAGTCTGCTTACCAGTGCTTTGAATGTAATAAATAATCAAAAATATTTGGAGAAGGAACAAATGCATCATATTACAGAAGAAGTAAATGGTGACATCATGGGATTCCTTGATTTACTTTATTTCTTTTGAACTTGAGGGAGTGGGATGTTGATATGTTATTCTGAGAGTTTAGGATAGGAATCATATTCAATTACCAAAACTCCTACGTGGAATGATTTTTCCACAGAGTTTCCTAGTTTAAGACTTAAATCAATGAGTTAGGCAGTTTCCCTAGACTCATGGGTAAACTGGGNTTGAACTTGAGGGAGTGGGATGTTGATATGTTATTCTGAGAGTTTAGGATAGGAATCATATTCAATTACCAAAACTCCTACGTGGAATGATTTTTCCACAGAGTTTCCTAGTTTAAGACTTAAATCAATGAGTTAGGCAGTTTCCCTAGACTCATGGGTAAACTGGGTTTTGAAATGCTCTATTTTGGCTTCTTTGTTGGTTTTTCTTTTATTGAAAGTGAAGTATACAATGTGGGAGTGTCTTGAGATTTATGGAGAAAAAAATTGGCAATTTGATTAAAAAAGTGACAGAGCCTATTGTTTACTCCTGATCTTGAAAAAGG
>SJYV01050544.1:0-14188 GCA_006410875.1 Neotragus pygmaeus
TAAAAAGATCGGTGGCTGCTAAAGGTGCAGGGGTGGAAAAAGGAAGGCTGGAGAGCGCCAGCGGCGAGGCCGTCGGCGAGGACCGGCAGGTAAGCGCGCCGCGCCGGGATGGGTCTGTCCCCGCGGGTTCCTGCGACCCGGCCGGGGAACTGGCGACGTGCGCGGGCAGCTGGGGCGTAGCGCCGGGACGTAGAGTGCGACGGGGCGGCGGGGCGGCGGGACGAACGCTCCCTCCGCGCGACTGAGGCTCGGCGGAGCTGGCGCCCGGGGCCGCCCTGAGAGGCGGAGGCCGAGGGCCGAGCTCCGGGGGCCGGCACCCCGACAGTGAGAGAGTGCGCGCCTCGAGGAAGGGGCTCTGGCGACGCGTTCTGTGAGGGAGGCAGGGGTGTGTGTCCTGAAGCTTAAAACGGACTCCAGCTCTCCCCCACGCCCCTCCGCGAAAGGGAGCCACGGGACTCCGTTTGCCGCGCCGCTCAGTGGGTGCGGCGGAGCCCGAGGAGCGCGGACGCGCCCCGGGCCCCGGACGGCCGGGCGCTGCCGCGTCAGACTGGACCCGGAGCAGGTGGCTCCGCGCGCGGCGCGCTGGAGCGGCAGCCCAGAGCCTGAGGGTGAGCATGGGCCGGAGGCCTCGGGCGAGCGCTTTTCGACAGCGACTTGCCGCGTCCAGGCTCCGGAGTGTTTCAGGTGAGAAGGAGCGCTGACCGACTTCCTGAGAGCAAAATGAGGCAGGCGGCAGAGGTTTTCCGTGGCTGCTTCGACAGTGACTCTTTTGTGTGTGTACTGTTCCCGTACGAATTCCCTGGGGACCTTGTTAAACTACAGATTCTGATTCAGTAGGTCCGGCCGGGGTGGGGCCCGACCGTCTGCACTTGTGACAGACTCCCAGATGCTGCTGCAGCTCCGTGAACCACATGACAGGCCTCGCAGAAGTTCTTTTTGTCCAACAGACTGAAAACCTTAGGAACATTGGGAGAGGAAATCCTGAGGCTTTACAATCCCACCTCCTTCCCAAATACACAAATTTCAAAATTTCCTACTCATTTAGTAGCAAAACACCTTACTCTTCTTACTGGGTTACTAGTCAGGTATATTTTCTGATAGAGCTGGCTTCATGGACATGCAGCCTGTATTTGGTTTAATGTTCTGCGGTCGCTTGTCGAAATTCTGAACAAGGGGCTTTGCATTTTTTTTATTTTGCAATTGGCCCTATAAATTATGTAGCTGATCCTAGTAATAGTCACCATAGGCAGAAAAAGCACCCCATTTCTTTGATTGGGTTGGGAGCTGGTGGGTGATGGAGAGTGAAGGTTTATTAAATAAATACTAGCTAGATGTTGCAGTTCCTTCCATCTCTTAACTTCTCTTTAGCTATTTTAAGAGATAAGCCTATGTGTATAATCTCAGTTACACATGGTATGCCAGTATTTTTAAATTAATAATTTATCAAGAGCTTAATTATTAATACAATTAAGTTTAATTTTGTAATAGTTTATGGGTTGAGCGACAAAAGTGTATGCCATTTCCAAAGGATTTGGGGGTTTCTGTTTAGTGTCCCGAAGTTTTACTTGGTTAAGATCTAAAGTGAGCTGGACTCTGCTTAGTTGGCTGCTTTTCCAGCTCAAGTGCAAAGCTGGAAAACAAAAAGTGGCCACATTTTGAAGCTGCTCAGGGGTTATTGCTTTACAAGGCCTCAGTGTGATGCCAGCCCCTATCGGATTCCCTCTGCTTTTATCATTCCCACATCCTGGCAAGGTGACTTTCAGTAAAAGGGGGATAGAGCAGATTTTGCTGTTGAAAAACACTGAAGAAGTGCAGGACCAGCATCAGTGTTTTCTCTGTGAATAATCCTTACCCCAAACCCACAGATTTCAGATGAGTGTGCTTTTCTAGAAAAAAAAAAAAAAGATTGGTGACACAGAAAATAAACAAAGAAGGAACTTTAATTATGGATATGATTTTGTTCAGCAGAAGGAGGAAAAAGTCTGAGAAATGGCATTTCATTGGTGGGTTTGGCAGGCAAAGGAGAGCTGCCGTGTTTCTGGTACCAGGAGCAGCCTTTCAGAAATGGCAAAGTGAGTTTGCTCAAGTGTTAGAGCTAGTGAAGAAGCTGCTCTTCTTTGGCTTACATGGTCATTCTCTGTGCTCCCGTGTGACTTTGGTGTGCCTGAGACTGGCTAGGGACTCAGAGGGGGGGTACATAACAGTGATATTCCTAGCGTTTTCATTGCTCGCATGAAACCGACTAACACATTTTTCCATTTCACCGCCTGAGAGTGCCAAGTTACTTCAGATACATGCTACAAACTGGGAAGAGCACCATTACTTCAAAAAGAGAGGGGTGGGGGTGAAGGGAAAAATTCATATCTGTTAGTAGTTCTGAAAATACAAAGGAGAGATTCTGCCTTTAGTAAAAAACCTGGGAGCTGATTTTTATGCCTCACTGAGAAATTCTCTACCTTAAGATAGAGAAAAACAGTTTTTCTTTTAAAATGTTTATGGTTTTAAAAATACATGGGTCTTTAATCCACATGGAAATTATTTGAGGGCCATGGTATGAGGTAGGAGATGTTGGATGTTAAGAAATGGGCTAAACATTTGGGAAAAATTATCATAAATTCCCTCAATCAAATAAAAGTCTGTGAACACTCTGTTCCATTTAAAAATCTACTTAATTCTTGAGCTGATTCCATGCTTTAAAAATTGAAGTGCAGTTTATTTACAATAACATTCACTCTTTTTAGTATATAGTTCTATAAGCTTTGACAAATACATGTACTCATGTAACCACCACCATGGTCAAGATGTAGAAGTCCATCACTCCAAAAAATTCCTTATGGACCTTTTGTAGTCAACCCCTCCCACCACTCGCAGCTCCTGGCAACCACTGGTTTGTTTTCTGTCCCTGCAAATTTGTCTTGTCCAGAATGTCCTGTGAATGGCTTCATACACGATGTAGCCTTCTGAGCCTGATTTTTTTCACGTAGCATATGAGATTCACTCATGTTGTGTGAATCACTAATTTGTTCCTTTTTATTGCTGAGTAATATTCCATAGTTTGTCCATTTACCAACTTTTGGTGATTATGAATAGGGCCAATATAAACATTCACATACAGCTTTCTGTGTGAATGTAAATTTTCAGTTCATTCCAGTAAATAACCCAGAAGTAGGATTGCTGTATTGTGTGGTAAATTTAACATGATAAGAAACTGCTGAACTTTTCTTAAATTGCTACTCCATTGCCCACTCCCACCAGTGTGAGAGAGGTCCCATTGCTTGGCATCCTTGATAGTGCTTGGTATTGTCAGCTTCTTTTATTCCAGCAGGTTTATGATGGCATCTCTGTGGTTTTAGTTTACACTTCCCTGATAACTAATGATGTTGAGCATCTTTTCATGTGCTTTTTGATCATTTGTGTATCTTTTATGAAATGTCTGTTTTTTAATTGTACTGTGTGTTGTCTTACTGAATCATAAAAGTTCTCCCTACATCTGCACACAAGTTCTCCATCAGATACATGTATTGCAAACATTTGCTTTTAGTCTGTGGCTTGCCATTTTATTTTCTTTATTTTTTTTTTAAGTTGTGGTAGGAACACAACATGAAATTTACCCTCTTAAATTTTGAAGTGTACAGTACAGTCTCGTGAACTATAGGCATGATGTTGTACAGCAGATAGCTGGAACATTTTCCTCTTGCATGACTGAAACTTTATACTGTCCGAACAGTAATTCCCCATTTCCCCCTCCCTCTAGCCCCTGGTGACCACCATTCTACTCTCTGTGAGTTTGACTGTTTTAGTTGACTCATACCTAATACGTGGAATTAATGACTTTTCTTTTGAAGAGCAAGTGTTGTAAATTTCAATAAAGTCTAATTTATCAGGATTTTTCCTTCTATGAATACCACTTTCAGTAACCTGTCATAAATTGTCTTCCTCCTGTTTAGCAAGATTTTCTCTTATGCTGCCTTCTGGATATTTTATAATTTTACCTTTTGTATGTAGGTTTTTTTTTTACTTCATTTTCAGTTAATTTTAGTATGAGTAAAGGTTCACTCTTTTCCATATAGATAGCCAGTTGTTGGAATACCATTTGTTGAAAAGACTATACTTTTCCCTCATTGTATTTCCTTGACCTCTTTGTCAGAAATGAATTTACTTTATGTGTGTGTTTTGAACTTTGAACTCTATTCTGGTCCATAGATTTGTACATCTGTTCTTATGCCAGTACCACACTGTGAGGTGCTACACATTCTTGTTAAGTGAATTCCTAGATTGTTTTGTGTGTAATTTGTATTGCTTTTAGAAATTGTATCCTTCTTTCTCCATTTCACTTTATTATGACTGTACTGTTGTATGGGCTTCCCAGGTAGCAGAGTTGTAAAGAACTTGCCTGCCAGTGCAAGAGACACAAGAGTGGCAGGTTCAATCCCTGGGTCAGGAAGATCCCCCAGAGTAGGAAATGGCAACCCACTGCAGTATTCTTGCCTGGAAAATTCCATGGACAGAGAAGCCTGGTGGGCTCCTGTCCATGGGATCACGAAGAGTTGAACACAACTGAGCGTGTGTGCACACACAAGGTATCTATAAATGGCAATGGTATAGGTATCCCTCCCTGCCCCTGATATTTTTTTCCCCCATGTGTCTGCTCTCCTTAGTGGCTGGGCTGCCCTGTGGAGCAGGTGGAGGAGGAACATTTGACTCGGGTGGAAATGCTTCTCCTAGCTTACAGCTAGGTATTATGCTTGCTGTGGAGTTCTGGCATTTGCCCTTATTAGTACCTTCTGGAGGTTTTCTTTGCATTTCATTTTTAGCTTCGAAATGTTAAAAAATTCATTTTAAAAGCTCTTGTTCTGTTTGGATGATTTTTTGTTTCATGGAAAAGCCTAACAGTTTAGAGTGAGTCAGTCTTGCCGGCTTTGGAGGGTCATATTTTGATTTCACTGGAGGAGCAGATAGTGTAGCAGAAGTCAATTTGTTTTTATTTAGACCAGGAAGAAACTACCTTTGGAGCTTTTTTTTTTAATAATATTCTCATCTACAGGGAAGGGGCGGGGGCTGCCAGGTATAGTGAGGAAAGGAGAGAGAATAAAGGAACAGTTTATATGTATAAATAGATGTTGTTGTTTAGTTGCTCAGTCTTTGCGACCCCATGGACTGCAGCACACCAGGCTTCTCTGTCCTTCACCATCTCCCAGAGCTTGCTCAACCTCATGTCCATGGAGTCAGTGATGCCATCCAACCATCTTGTCTTCTGTTGTCCCCTTCTTCTCCTGCTTTCAGTCTTTCCCAGCACCAGGGTTTTTCTAATGAGTTGGCTCTTCGTATCAAGTGGCCAAAGCATTGGAGCTTCAGCATCAGTCCTTCCAATGAATATTCAGGGTTGATTTCCTTTAGGATGGACTCATTTGATCTCCTTGCAGTCCAAAAGATTCTCAAGAGTCTTCTGCAACACCGCAGTTCAAAAGCATGAAACTGGAGCCTATTATACAGAGTGAAGTAAGCCAGAAAGAAAAACATCAATACAGTATACTGACACATATATATGGAATTTAGAAAGATAGTAATGATGACCCTGTATGTGAGACAACAAAAGAGACACAGACATATAGAACGGACTTTTGGCCTCTGAGGGAGAGGGAGAGGGTGGAATGTTCTGGGAGAATGGCATTGAAGCATGTATACTATCATGTAAGAAACGAGGCGCCGGTCTATGTTAGATGCAGGATACNCTAACTTAAACTAGGGAAACCCGAAAATGATATGTTGTTTCCATTGCTGAAAAGTCTGAAGATGGAACTGATAGATCAGGCCAGGCTGACCCAGCATTTCAGAGGAGGCCCTGGGAATTTGTGACTTTCTGTTTCTCAACTCTATTTTTCTTTGTGCCGGCTACATTGATAAAAGTGGCAGAAAAAGCCACTGGAGCCCTAAGCTTGCATTGTCCAAACAGCTGGCAGTCCGAGAAAATGGTAATAATAACAGTAATGATGTCTCCTTTCTTAAAAGTTCCTACAAAATCCCTACGGCTGGTTCTCGTTAGGCCAGAGTGGGCCCCATGACTATTTTGGAGAAAGGATAGGGTTAGCCTCCCCAAGACCACATGACTTAAAAATGGGAAAGGATGCTTTCCCCAAACAGAAAATATGTTTTCCCCAAACATATTTTTAAATGTGTTTATCATCCTCCTCTTGTAGGTCTTGTAGAAAGAACTGATGCTTTTGAACTGTGGTGCTGGAAAAGACTCGGGAGTCCCTTGGACAGCAAGGAGAGCAAACCAGTCAATTCTAAAGGAAATCAACCCTGAATATTCATTGGAAGGACTGATGTTGAAGCTGAAGCTCCAATATTTTGCCGACCTAATACAAAAAGCCGACTCACTGAGACAGACTCTGATGCCAGGAAAGATTGAGGACAGGAGGAGAAGGGCGTGGCAGAGGATGAGATGGTTGGATGGCATCACTGACTCAATGGACCTGAGTTTGAGCAGGCTCTGGGGATTGGTGATGGATAGGGAAGCCTGGCATGCTGCAGTCCCTGGGGTTGCAGAGAGCTGGACACGACTTAGCGACTGAACAACAACAAATCATCCTCCTCAAGACAAAGAGGAAGATTGACTGGGGAATGACTCCCATACCAGGGGCCGCAGAAAGGACTGCAGCTAATATTTTAAGACTTTCCATTATACATATGTTTAAAGCACTCACTTCTTCCATCTGGTCCCTCCATTTGACACATGTTCTTGTGGCTGGGTGGTCATATCTTGGTACCTGCCCATCTCTGTTGTGAAAATCACTACCAGCTGTAAGCAAAGGATTTTAAAGACTGGCTCTGGAGTGGGGCGAGGCAATGGGGCAAGAAGAGTTAGCCTCATTACAAGATTTAAACTAGAGCATCCAAACTCAAACTTCCTTTATCCCATTTCAAATATTTGCTCTGCAAAACAGTATTCTCTTGTGATGCGACAAGTAGAAAAGTTTTCATGATCAAATAAGGTTTGGAAATTAATACTTTATATCCTCCTTCTTGAAGACTCCCCCAAACTCTGGGAACTTCTTCAAAGAGGAACCAGTTGAACTCTTTGGATGCAACGTTTACCAAATTGCTCTGTCTTCAAAACACTCTTTATAAGAGACAAATATTAACATCTTCAGAACAAAATGATACATAATTGAAATACTGATCTGAGGGAGTACCAGTATACCAAGGCCATGGGTTTTTGGATAGTTCAGCAGGTAAAGAATCCACCAGCAATGCAAGAGACACGAGAGACTTGGGTTTGATCTCTGGGTTGGGAAGACCACTTGGAAGAGGAAATGGCAATCCACTGTAATATTTTTGCCTTAAAAATCCCATGGACAGAGGACCTTGGTGGACCACAGTCCAGATGATTACAGAGTTGGACACGACTGAGCAACTAAGCATGGCATGGCATGGATCAAGTTGAGCATATGGATGAAGCTCTCCAGTAGATTCAAGTCTTTGGGTAACACCTAAGGATTATTGTTTTTGTTCAGTCACTAAGTTGTGTCTCACTCTTTGTGACTCTGTGAACTGCAGCACTCAAGGCTCTCCTGTCCTTCGGCATCTCCCAGATTTTTTTTTGCCTAATGATGATGCTGCAAAGGTGTGAGTGATGCAGGAGGAAGGAAAGCAAAGGGAGGGGAGGCATTTNTTTTTGAATGTTGAGTTTTAAGCCAGCTTTTTCACTCTCCTTTTTCACTTTCATCAAGAGACTCTTTAGTTCTTCTTTGCTTTCTGCCATAAGGGTGGTGTCATCTGCATATCTGAGGTTATTGATATTTCTCCCAGCAGTCTTGATTCCAGCTTGTGCTTCATCCAGCCCAGCATTTCACTTGATGTACTCTGCATAGAAGTTAAATAAGCAGGGTGACAATATACAGCCTTGACGTATTCCTTTCCCAGTTTTGAACCAGTTCGTTGTTCCATGTCCAGTTCTAACTGTTGCTTCTTGACCTACATACAGGTTTCTCAGGAGACATATAAGGTGGTCTGGTATTCCCATCTGTTTAAGAATTTTCCACATTATATGAATGAACAATGAACGAACAATAATTAGATATCTTATGTGTAAATAAGGTAGTTTTTGGTAGTGGTTTTCAAACTTTTCTGCCCACCATTCACAGTGAGAAGTATAAATCTTAGCTCAGTATGAACATATCTATATATGATTGAAACAATCTCAAGAAGTATTATGCATTTTTCCTCTGTGAAGTGTATTCTGAAATTTTCAATTCTCTTCCATCTGTTGTACTGCATTTTAAAATGATGATCATTGCATTGATTTGACACTCTTTCATAAAACTGCTATTTCATAAAACTGTTCATTTAGTTTCTAAGTCCCCAAACTGCTGAACTGTGTCCAGGACAGATTCATTTTTATCAGATCCTGTTACGATGCTAAGTGAGTTCAGTTTTAATACCCTGAGATGACGGTGTGTGCTGAGTTGCTTTAGTCGTGTCCGACTGTGTGCGACCTCCCATACTGTAGCCTGCCAGGCTCCTCTGTCCATGGGATTCTCCAGGCAAGAATACTGGAGTGGGTTGCCATTTCCTTCTCCAGGGGATTTTCCCAACCCAAGGATCTTGAAGCCAGGTGTCCTGCATTGCAGGCAGCTTGTTTACTGTCTGAGTCACCAGGGAGATAATGTTAGCTACTCCAATTTTTCTCTCAAATTTATATGTAGCCTGGAACCCAGTCTCCCAGCGCTCACCCCGACCCCAGAGAATTACCAGTAAAGGCAGTCTTGTAAATCTACTGCTCAAATCCTCTACCATGCTTACACTAGACCCCTAGCTCCTTCCTGTAGCCTGAGGCCCTATATGACCTTTATCCCATTCTTCCCATACTTTTCCAGCTATGCTAGCCTTCTTGCTATTCATCACCTCAGCCAAGCATTTCCCTGCTTCCCAGCCTTATCATTTGTGGTGCTGCCTGCCTGGAGCATCATTTCAGCAAATAATCTCCTAACTTGTCCATCTGTTTCATTTGGGGCTTCTCTAACCCTCATTCTAAATCAGCATTCCTCACCTACCACTAGAAATGTCCACCCCTTTCATCCCACTTTTGTTTTCTTGTAACATTATTATCTGCAATTATAATATTTAGTTATTCATTCACTAATTCCATGTCTTTTTTTCCCTTTGCTAGAAAACAAGTTCCAAGAAGGCAGGGACTTTGTGTCTCTTGCTCAGGACCTAGAACAGTGGGACATAGTAGATGCTCAGTAAGTATTTGTTGAATGGATGAATGAGTGCACCTAGAATCTAGAAGAAATCAAGCACTAATCTTAAGAGAAATTCAAAGCACTCTGCCTTTTTGTTCAGTTTTGGTGCGGACATTTCTTTATGTTAAACATAAGAATATATTTTATTTTTATTATTTTATTTTGGCTGCCCTGAGTCTTTGTTGTGTCATGTGGACTTCTCTTGTTGTGAAACACAGTCCCTAGATGACGCCGGCTCAGTAGTTGTAGCGAGCAGGCTTAGTTGCCCCTCGACATGTGGGATCTTAGTTCCCTGACAAGGGAGCGAATCTACATCCCCTGCTTTGGAAGCTGGATTCTTAACCACTGGACCACCAGAGAAGTCACTTATTTAATTTATTTTTTATAGTATATTTTAATGTAAGTAGTTCATAAATCAACAAACGTCTGGTGTCCACTACATTTCTCATCTGTGATAATAATAATCAGTCATGTCTGACTCTTTGTGACTCCGTGGACTGTAGTCCTTCAGGCTCCTCTGTCCATGGGGATTCTCCAGGCAGGAATACTGGAGTGGGTTGCTATTCGCTTCTCCAGGGTATAGTAATAACTAACAGCTAATATTTATTGGGCAGGTGGTGCTCTTACTGGTTTACCTTTGTTAACTCATTTAACACTCCCAAACTCTTGAGACAGGTACTATTTTTTATTTAAGTGTACAGATCAGTATTCACTGTTTTTTTTCCCCACCATATTTATTAGAATGGTCTTTGCCTTAAGAAAGTTATAAACATGCCTTTAGCATTTAAGATGTGCTGCTAAGTATCCCAAGGCTCCTCAGTCCTTTATGTAGCAAACACACCCATCCACCATCGAGGTGGGTACTATTAGCATTTCACAGATGAGGAAACTAAAGCACGCAGAGGTTAAGTTTGTTCGTGTTCTTTGTCCACAGTTGTTCAAATGATAAGCAGTAGATCTAGGGTTTGAACACAGACCATCTGATTTCAGAGGTGTGGGTTTTTTCCTTGATTGAAATATAGCTGATTTATAGTATATATTAGTTTCAGATATTTAACATACTGATTCAGTATTTTTTTACAGATTATGCTCCATTAAACGTTAGTAAAAGATAGTGGCTCTAGTTCCTTGTGCTGTATGATACATCCTTGATGTTTATACATAGTAGTTTGTATATTTTAATCCCATACCCCTACCTTGCCCCCCTTCCCTCTCCCTAGCTGTAACCACTAGTTTATTTTCTATATCTGTGAGTCTTTTTGTTTTGCTGTATACATTCATTTGTATTATTTTTAAGATTCCACATATAAGTGACATCATACAGTATTTGGCTTTTTTTCTCTGACTTACTTTACTGTCCATCAACAGATGAATGAATAAAGAAAATATGATATACACACACATACACAAAATGGAATATTACTCAGCCATAAAAAGAATAAAATTCTGTCATTTTCAGTAGCATGCATGGATGTAGAGCCTGTGTTTTTAACCACAGTGCTCATAGCAATGAGGAGCATACACAATGTTTGATCTTTAAAAATATGTCATGTTTATGGCCTTTGTTCCTGTTCCCAAGCAAGTGCTGGTGTGCCTGTGGCACAGAAAGCCAAACTCGACACTGGGATTTGCAGTAAAGTCAGGGTTTGCTGTAGGGCACCAATCAAGGGAGTGGGAGACAAGCCTAAGATCCATTCCAACTTGATTTTTGAGTTAGGGGCTTTTTTAAGTGGGGAAGAACAAAGAGACTGGGATTAATCATCGTTTTGTGATGTTTCTATGATATTTCTTCATCATAGCTTTGAGAGTCAGGATGTTTCTGGTTTACGATTCTCTGGCCAGATCTGTTACTTCAACTTACCCGGAAGAAACAACCTCAGTTTGTATATTAATGGTAATGTCTATAATAGCAACTTCAGTACATTAATGATGTTATTAATGACAGTAGTTTCAGTCATCTAACTTTGGTTGATTAGTATTCAGTTAGCAAAGGATTGAGGTCAGAAGGGACAGGAAAGGGAATAAAGTTTTGGATGCATGCATGCTCAATTGCTTCAGTCATGTCCGACTCTTTGTGATGCTATGGACCATAACCTGCCAGGCTTCTCTGTCCATGGGGTTCTCCAGCAAGAATACTGGAGTGGGTTGCCATACCCTCCATGGGATTTTCCCGACCCAGGGATCAAACCAGTGTCTCTTCTATCTCCTCCATTGGCATCCACGTTCTTTACCACTAGCGCCACTTGGGAACCCCAAAGTTTTGGATAGAGAGATTAATTATGAGCTCAATAAGGGAACTCAGTAGAGGTTTCATTCCCATAGCATAAGTGGCTCTCAACCAGGGTCAATTCACCCCCCGCCCCGCCCCAGGGAAAATGTCTGGACATTTTTGGTTCTCATGACTGGTAGAGGTAGTGGTGCTGTTGGCAGAAACCAGAGATGTAGCTAAATACCCTGTAATGCACAGAAAATGACTCCCCACATCCCTTTCTCCTCACTGATAATTATCTGGCCCAAATATCCATCATGCTGAGGTTGAGAAACCTGGCCTTAGCACAGTAGCTCTGAAAGCTGACTGTCTATTTGAATGACTTGGGGAGTTTTTAGAATAAACACTGATGTCTAGGTCCACGTCCTGACCTTAGTAAACCACAAATGGATCTTCAGCATTGCCTAGTGATCCTACCATGCTTGAGTAGTGGCTGTGTCTTTCCAATTTCCAAAACAGCTATTTTACCCTTCTTTTACTTTCTCTATTTCTCCTACGTCAGCTGCTGACTCTGTCTCTTGAGACAGAACATTCCTCGTATTCTCACCACCCAGACTCCCAGCATGTGTACAGGTGCCCAGGTGAAACTGACTGAAATGCCCCACTGTTCCTGTGAATCTGACTGAAACATCCCCAGTGTGTCAAAGACTGGTTTCTTTGCTGGGCTCTGGACTTCTCATCCTCTTTGCCTTCTCAAGGACATGTTCTTTCCCCCCCTCCTTTAAAAAAAAATTGGAAAGAATTTCAAACTTTACTAATAAATTGCAAACATAAAAATTGCACAGAGAACATCCATATACCCTTTAACCAGATTCTTCTGTCCTTAACATTTGACCCCATTTGCTTCATCCTTTGCACTCTTCTTCATGCACATAATTTTTTTCCTGAACCATTTGAGGCTGTTATGTGCATCATGGCTTTTACTCCTAAGTACTTCAGTATGGATTTTCTAAGAATAAGAATATTCTCATACATAATCACAGTAGTTGTCAACTTTAGGAAATTTAATATTGATACAATATTTTTTTAATCTGCCATCTGTATTCCAGTTTTGAAAATAAACCTGCTAACATTTACAGCCTTTTTTTTCTTCTAGTACAGAATCTGATCTATGGTTGATCAGGCGTTTAGTTATCCTGTTTCTTAGCCTCTTTTAATCTATAACATTTTCACAGCCTTTCTCTGTCTTTTATGACATTGGCATTGTGGGGGAGGAAAAATCATTTTTCCTTTACCCTTCTAGGTTCTTGGCTGAGACCTCCCTATAATGAAAAGACATTAATTGGAGAAAAACAAATGGTTTAATAACATGCATACGTGGGAGATACCCAGGAAAACTGAGAAACTGTGAAATGGACCAAGCCACCTTAAATGCCATCTCTAGCTAAAGATAAAAGATAAAGATAAAACTGGCTTGGGGGAGGCCAGTTATAAGACTTACAGGCAAAGCACAGTAAACAAGGGTCATGTTGTAAGGGTCAGGTTGTTAGGTACACTGATAAAGAGTTTCTAGAGATTAGAATCATCTTTCTCTCTGTTATAGCAAGAAAGATGTCTGTTGTAAATGTAAATGTTTCTTACAAAAGGGTAACTTATACCAGGTTTTCAGAGCTTCTCCTGTATCTGCTGTTTCTTAAAAATAATCAGCCTAAGGACTTTGCTGGTGGTGCAGTGGTTAAGAATCTGCCTTAAAATGCAGGGGACCCATGTTTGATCGCTAGTCTGGGAACTAGGATCCCACATGCCTAGGGGATACTGAGTATGCACACCTCAACTAGAGAGAAGTCTGTGTGCTGCAACAAAGACCCAATACAGCCCCCCAAAATAACAAATAATAATCAGCCTAAAATAATCAGTATGCCAAAGAGGCATATTTTGGGTTGGCATATTCTGCTCCCCTTTAACATTTAGGATGAAAACACACCACCTCCCTCTCCTTTTTATTTTAAAGTTTTTATTTATTTATTTTTAGTTTTGGCTGCGCTGGGTCTTTGTTGCTGCTTGGGCTTTTTCTCTCGTGGTGAGCTGGGGCTACTCTAGTTGCAGAGTGTGGGCTTCTTGTTGTGGTGGCTTCTCTTGTTGCAGATCATGGGTTCTAGGCACATGGGCTTTAATAGTCAAGGCTTGCAGGCGCTAGAGTGCTGGTGCTCTCTCTGTCTCTGTCTCTGTCTCTCTCTCTCTATGTATATACACACCTCTTCAGATTCTTTTCTCCCATGCTGCTGCTGCTGCTGCTAAGTCACTTCAGTCATGTCCGACTCTGTGTGACCCCATAGATGGCAGCCCACCAGGCTCCCTCGTCCCTGGGATTCTCCAGGCAAGAACACTGGAGTGGGTTGCCATTTCCTCCTCCAATGCATGAAAGTGAAAAGTGAAAGAGAAGTCACTCAGTCATGTCCTTTTTTCCCATAGGTTATTATAAAATATTAAGTATAGTTCCCTGTGCGATATAGTAGGTCCTTTTTGGTTATCTGCCATTTATTTACTTACTCATGTATTTATTATTAATATGGACTCATAAATTCCTATTTTTTCAATACTCTGTAATTAATTACTTAAATTATTTTGGTCCCCCAGTTGTGAAGGACTTGACTTATTCCATTTCCCTCTTTTTTTTTTTTTTTTTTTTTTTTTTTTTTTTTTTTGGCTTCTTCCTCTTTTTGTTGTTTTG
>SJYV01050544.1:14251-28223 GCA_006410875.1 Neotragus pygmaeus
TTTTTTTTTTTTTTTTTTTTTACTACTTTGCTGAGCATCCTCCTCTCTTTGCTGGATTGTTCTCATCAGCTCATAATCATGATCTAATATGTAGCATATCCATTGGCTCTATATCCCCTCCAGTTGCTCCCACATTTCTAGTTGCCTCTCAGAGGAACCTCTTAAAAGGCTGCATATAGTTTATTGCCCCACATTCTTCCCTTGTCTAGTCTAATCAGGGTCCTGTCCTGAGTGGGGCTCTTCTTGACAGTCCTCGATGAACTCCATGTTGCCAAATTCATCAGTTGTCCCTTCTCTGGCTTATTGTGCTTGACTTTGCAGTAACATTTCCTCCTTTTTTGAGTACTTTCTTCTTGTTGCTTCCATTACCCTACACTTTTGATTTTCCTACTCTTGCTGGTAACTTATTCTAAGTCTTCATTTCAGGCTCCTCCTCCTCTACTCAACCCACAAAGGTTGGTGTCCTTCCCGGGCACTAGGACTCTGTGCTCTCCTGATATGACCCATCCAGTCTGCAGCTTTCCATTGCATCTAGATGCCAGTATCCATGACCTTTCCCACACCTCAGGATTTACTAATTCACTTTAAAAAATGTTATTGTAGTTGATTTACAATATTGTATTAATTTCTGCTCTATACGAAAGTGGCTTAGTTATATGTATATATTATTGTTCATAATTTTTTCTGTTATGGTTTATCACAGGATATTGAATAGAATTCTCTGTGCTATACAGTAGAAACAAATTCATTCTTTTAAAAGACTTGTTTGTACTTCCTGCCCTCTGTCAAGCTTTATTGAGATATTATTGACAATATGAATTGTATATCAAGGTGTACAATTTGATGTTTTGGATATGTGTATATTGTGAGGGGCTTCTCAAGTGGTGCCAGTGGTAAAGAATCTGCCTGCCAACACAGGAGATGTAGGAAGCGCAGGTTGGATCCCTGGGTTGGGAAGATCCTCTGGTGTAGGAAATGGCAACCCACTCCAGTATTCTTAGCATGGACAGAGGAGCCTGGCGAGCTACAGTCCATGGGACTGCAAAGAATTGGACACGACTGAGCACAAACACACACATTGTGAGCTGATTACCACACTCAAGCTAAGTAATGTATCCATCACCTCACAGTTGTGTGTGTTTGTGTGTGTGTGTGTGTGTGTGTGTTGAGAACACTTAGGCTCTACCCCTTTAGCAAACTTCGAGGGTACAGTAACTATTAACTGTAGTCACCATGCTGTGCATAAGATCTCCAGAACTCCCTTGTCTACACTGATTGTAAGAAGTACTGTTAGGTTAAAACAGAATCTTATTGTGTAGTGGAAATTGTCTCATAAATATCTTTAAGATCTTTATACTGGCTCAAAATTTTCATTGAGAAACACTAGAAAACAGTGTTGATAAGTTGACTACTTCTAAGAATGCTGGAAGTTTTGGGAGAAACTTGAACTATTAACAGGCTCAGAAATAAAGGTTATAGAAATGAGAAATGGAAGAAAGTATAGGAAAAGTCATGCTCTTAGACATTTTGTGCCTTTATGTATTATTTATTTTGCCGCTCCACATGGTGTGTGGGATCTTAGCTCCCTGACCAGGAATCAAACTTGTGACCCCTGCAGTGGAAAGGCAGAATCTTAACCACTGGACTGCTAGGGAAGTCCCCATTTTGTGCTTTTTAAATATAAAAATTCAAAAATCTTGAAACAAAGAGACCTACTAATCCACATTTTTGATTAAAGCAAATTTTTGATTCCCAGCCATCTCCATGCCATACATGATTTCTCTCCCATGAGACCATCTCAGTGTATGACACCATGATCCATCTAGTTGTTCAAGCTCTAAGCCTACAAATTTCCTGCCCCACATCCAGCCTATTTACAGATCTTGTCACTTTGACTTGCAGAGTATATTCTAGGTGTTCCAACCTCTCTACTTTGACTCCTCCACAATTCTCCCTTCTGCCGCTATCTTTCTTGGACGGCTGTAGTGGCCTCCTATAATCCAGTTCCCATACAGCAGCTGGAACATCTCTTTAGAAGTATTAACTGGATGATGTCACTCCCCTGCTGGAACTGCCATGTTCTGACCCCCGCTCTTCCCTGTTGCAGACCACACTTCCTCCTTTTGATTCTTCCAGCACGTTAAGCTCCTTTTGGTCTTTTGTACTAACTGTTCTATCTGGACTGTTCTCTCTGCCCCTCCCTCATCTTTCTCTGGCTGGCATCATTCATCTCTCAGTTTAAGTATCACCTCTGGTTCCTTGATCCAAAATCTGTCTCTTATACACATTCTAAATTTNAGCTCCTTTTGGTCTTTTGTACTAACTGTTCTATCTGGACTGTTCTCTCTGCCCCTCCCTCATCTTTCTCTGGCTGGCATCATTCATCTCTCAGTTTAAGTATCACCTCTGGTTCCTTGATCCAAAATACATCCCAAGTCACACTGTATCATTCTCACCTCACTGTAATTTTCAACATTGCACTTATCATTATATTAGCTTTATTCTTTATTTGTATATTTATTGTTCCCCTCTCCTTCTCTGCCCCACCCCCCTGCTCCCACGATAGAATGTGAGCAGGGCCCACAGTTTATCCCTGGTGCCTAGTATTTGGTATGCAGTAGGTATTCAGTTAGATGAATGAATGAGTAATAAACTTAAACTACCTAACATGATCTCCAGCACATGAAATGAAAATCACACAGTCACATGAAAGACACTGAGTAAATGTTCTCTTTCTCCAGAAATTTGTGTCTCTGGGCTAAGTCTAGAAGCTGCCGGTGAGAACAGTGATCTGATGAACAAATTAATATCTGTGTGTAAGGATCCTAATTATTACAGTTTCCAGACAGAAGGGAATTACATTTTACCAAGAAAAAAACAGTGATAAAATTCCAGAGATCACCAATGTCACATTTTTTAGTGAAGGGGCTCTTCTGGTCCTAACTATAAGACTGCTTCTCAGATTTTTAAAAAACTTGGACATGTTTCCCTTGGGTTTTAGACATGTGAAAGTTTCTAAACCTTCTAGATATTCACAAATTGAATATATGGAAGGAGAAGGAGAAAGATTAGGAGGATGTCTGCCACAGTGATTTCCCTTTTAGACATAATTTGAAAATTAGCCATGATTTTTAGGTAAACTCTAATAGTACATTCTATATAGTATTGAAGCTTCCAGGAACAGTCAGTACAAATGACCTCCACTAGTGATTTTGCTATCTAGATAATTAACTTTTTGACAGAATATATCACATGTTTTGGAGTATTTTGAGAAACCATTACCCCTGTGAAAGTAAAAGTTGCTCAGCCGTGTCCGACTCTTTGCAACCCCATAGACTATACAGTCCATGAAATTCTCCAGGCCAGGATACTGGAGTTGGTAGCAGTTCCCTTCTCCAGGGGATCTTCCCAACCCAGGGATCGAACCCAAGTCTCCTGAATTGCAGGCAGATTCTTTACCAGCTAAGCCACAAGGGAAGCCTACCCAGTAGTATTTATTTTTTGCATGGGATCGATGCTCATTTTATATCCATAGTTCATGTATGAGTCAAGAGCTGTGTACCACTGTCCATTCTCCTGATATTTATCACCTATGTGTCATTATTAGTCATTTTTTTTCTAGCATCCATTTTTAGTGAAAGTAGGCAAGTGTGGCAAGCAGTATTTCTTAGATATAGAGTCTTATTCTTTTTGACTCATCTATGAAAGTGGATAAAATATGTATACATATGTTTTTAAAATTAAACTTTTTAATGAGATATACACTATATGCATTATAAGTGTATAGCTCAATGAATTTTTACCAACTTTGCACACCCCTGTCACCAGTCCCCCATCAAGAATCAGAACATGAGCGGCTCCTATAAGTCCCCTTCATGTCTCCTTCTGGGCACTCCCACCCCCCAAAATAACTACTGTTCTGATTCTAATGTCATAGATTGATTTTGTCTGCCCTTGAATTTCGTATATATAGTACCACACAGAGTATCTGACTTTTCATTTTTGTTTGGGAGATTCATCCGTATCATTGTGTTGTGTGTTGCAATTACTGAATAGTATTCCATGATTCAGTGATNTTCTGATTCTAATGTCATAGATTGATTTTGTCTGCCCTTGAATTTCGTATATATAGTACCACACAGAGTATCTGACTTTTCATTTTTGTTTGGGAGATTCATCCGTATCATTGTGTTGTGTGTTGCAATTACTGAATAGTATTCCATTGTATGACTGTACCACAATTTATCCTTCCTACTATTGATGAACCTTTGGTTAGTTTCCTATTTCTGGCTTTTATGATTAGTGTTGTGAGGAACACTCTTATACATACCTTTTTTTAAAAAACTTTTTTATTTTGTATTCGGAAATAGCTGATTAACCTTGTTGTGATAGTTTCAGGTGAACAGCGAAGGGACTCAGGCATACTTAGACGTGTATCCATTCTCCTCCAAACTCCCCTCCCATAAAGCCTGCCACATAACATGGCACAGAGTTCCTTGTGCCATACAGTAGGTCCTTGTTGGTTATCTGTTTTAAATATAGCACTGTGGATAATACCTATCTTTTGATGAACACATGTTTATGTTGACTTAAAAAATATTGGCAATCCAAAAGTTGATAGTTATGTTTTATTCAGCAGAAATTTTTAGGACTTCAAGCCCTGGAGACAGCATCTCAAGTAACCTTAAAGGAACTTCTTTGAGGAGCTGAGGTGGAGAGGCTGGTTANTTATGTTTTATTCAGCAGAAATTTTTAGGACTTCAAGCCCTGGAGACAGCATCTCAAGTAACCTTAAAGGAACTTCTTTGAGGAGCTGAGGTGGAGAGGCTGGTTATACAGAAGTTTTGCAACAAAGGGCAGGTAATCTGAATGTTAAAAGATTATTGTTAATTAAAGAAAACTACTGCTGCTGCTAAGTGGTTTCAGTAGTGTCCGACTCTGTGCACGACCCCATAGACGGCAGCCCACCAGGCTCCCCTGTTCCTGGGATTCTCCAGGCAAGAACACTGGGATGGGTTGCCATTTCTTTCTCCAATGCATGAAAGTGAAAAGTGAAGTCACTCAGTCATGTCTGACTCTCAGCGGCCCCATGGACTGCAGCAATAATACTGGAGTGGAGTGCCATTGGAAGTTAAGGAATTCAGTGCTTTTCTATGTATGGGAGCTTCCCTAGTGGCTCAGATGGTAAAGAATCTGCCTGCAATGCAGGAGAACCTGGGTTGGGAAGGTCCCCTGGAGAAGGGAATGGTAACCCACTCCAATATTCTTGCCTGGGAAATCCCATGGACTGAGGAGCCTGGCTACAGTCCATGGGGTCACAAGGAGTCAGACACGAGTGAGCAACTAAGACTTTCAAGACTTTCAGCTATCTGGGGCCTGTATCCTGTGTTTTCTCACCCTGAGTTTCCTCGGGGCTCATGATAGGGAGTGGCTGCAGTCTGATGGCTGCTAGATGGCATGNGGAGTCAGACACGAGTGAGCAACTAAGACTTTCAAGACTTTCAGCTATCTGGGGCCTGTATCCTGTGTTTTCTCACCCTGAGTTTCCTCGGGGCTCATGATAGGGAGTGGCTGCAGTCTGATGGCTGCTAGATGGCATGTATATTCTTTTCCTGAGTTTCCTCAGGGCTCACCAGCTCATATTGGAGGGCTGCAATCACTCTTCACTGTGACATCCTTTGTTTACTGATAGGGCAGGAGATGTTTTTTTCATGTGCATTACTACTCTGTAAATGCTATAGGGGAAGAAAAAGAACGTTCCCTCTACCCTCCTAGGTTCTTGGCTGAGACCCACCCCGTAATAAAAAGACAGATGAACAGGAGAAAAACAAACAGGAGTTTAATAATATATATCCTCCTGTATACATGGGAGAGACCCATGAAAACAGAGTAACTCCCCCTAAATGGCCCAAGCCCCACTATGTTCAATACCATCTTCCACTAAAGACAGAAGACTTTTTGTCGGGTGGGGGAGACCAGTTCTAGGAATTATCAGGAAAAGCACAGTGAACAACGGTTGGGGTGTTATGCAGATTTAAGTCCTTGCCTTCTCCATTGCGAAGAGTTTCTAGAGATTTAAAGTGACTGTTCTGGTGTGGAGAGGGAGACACCCTTACAAATGGAGGTACCCTTTATATATGTAAATATCTCTTACAGAAGGGTCACGTGTACTCACTTTTCAGAGCTGCTGCTTTGTATGCTGTTTCTTAAAAATAATCAGCCTCAAGATAATTCTTACACCAAAGAGACATTTTGAGATGTCATATTCTGCTCCCCTTCAATACCTAAAAAAGAATGCTTTTGATGTTGTCATAAAGTTGCTTACGCGTGTCTGATTCTTTGCGACCCTGTGGACTGTAGCATGCTAGGCTTTCCTGTCCTTTACTATCTCCCGGAGTTTGCTCAGACTCATGTCCATTGAGTCGAGGATGCCATCCAAAGGTGGCTTCTAACATATTTCTACTTATTTTCATGGTTGTCAGTTATTTTGTACTCTGAATGCAATTAGGATTAGTAACCACCTCTGCATATACTTCTATACCTGTATTTCCTGTGATACACACATGTGATTATTTTGAAATGAATGACACTCCTGGAACTGTCAAATGTATTTTACAGATATTGAGGCAAAGGTTTACCCACATGAATAGTCTTAGAATGGTACAAGCTTATTAAGCAGTGATTAATTTTTCCAAGGAGGCAAAAAGGGAAGAATGAAATAAATGAAAGAGGTTTTGAAAAACTGAAGTATGCTTTATTTTGTTGTGATTACACCCAGGTTTGCAGGTTGACATGATTATCTCCCTTTGTCCCAAATTTGTCCCAAATTATCCCATTCAGCAAATCTGAAGTTAATTTGACAAACTGAATAGAGCATATTAGCCTGAAATGGAGCAAATACCTTCCACTTGATTGTGGTAGGAGTCACAGTCGCTGAATATACTCTTTATGCAGAGAACACTTGGTGAATTGCTATAGTCTGTAGCCATGCTTTTTAGATATACAGGTAGATCTTTTTGAAATGTAGATGTGGGTTCTGGGACGGGGCTGGAGATGCCTCCTTTTGGGGGACCATACTTTGAATAGTGAGGTTTTAAGCACAGCTGGGATCTTTGTCCATAGCCCTTTCAGGAATGATAAACATCCCTGTCCTCGAGCCTCTCCACTTGGCCTCCCAGCATGGGCTGACAAACCAGACATGTTCAGCCTGCATTAGAGCACAAAGCTCAGTACTCCTTGGGCGTTTCTTTAAATGTCAAGTAGCAACTCCTTTCAGCCTTCCCTCACCTAGTCTCTCCTCAAACATTCCAAACAGCTGAAGAAAAACCACTGAACTCCTCAAACGCACGCCAAACCCAAACACATACACACTTACTCTCTCTCTAAATCCTAGATACTGACTTGAAGGGAGGAATGGGGCAGGGCAGGCGTGAAACTGCCTTCTCTTCTGCTGGCTTCGGTACCTCAGACTTCCTCATTTATTCCACAGAGACTGGGTGTCTGTTTTAAGATCCTGGGCCCCAAGCACCACGGTACACCCAGTCCCCTTCCAGCCACTAGCTGGACATTTCTCTCCACCCATGTGGCAGCCTGGATTGCCAGGATGAACCCTTCCCAGCCCACCCCAGGGAGCAGCCCTCAGCCAGGACTGGTAGGTATTTAATCCAGCTCTTTGCCACTGAGTGGGACCCCTGAGACAGCTGGGCAGTCTGCACCGGCTCGCAGAGCTTCCAGGACTGAGACAGCCTCCCCCAGTGGTAAGTGGCTTGATGATGCATCTGTATTAGCTGCCTTCCTGCCCCCATCTCACCTCCCCATTCTCGTGTGTCCTGGGATCACTTGCTAAATAAATTGCTTGCTCTAGAATCTTTGCTTTGGATTACCTTCTGGAAGAACCCAAACTATGGCAGGGGTCTTTGAGGCCAGCATTCAGGAAGTACTTTTGTTCATTTTAATGAAACCCATGACATGAAAACATGGGAGCCCCTTGGGTTGGTCCTCGGGAGGGCTTCACCAATGTCTAGTTATTTTCTTGGCGTGACACCAAGCATTCAGGTGGCTGGAAGTAAGCCCAATCTCAGAGAGAACGCTTCCGTGTTCTGGACTGTCAACAGAGCTGATACCTGGACTCCCAACAGAGCTGACTCTTGTCCTTCTGAGTCTTGCCAGGCCAGGGGTGGGGGTAGGGGGAAAGTGTATCTCTTGAGTTCTGCCTCAGGGCCAGTGAGCACATCTTGTGGCCCTGGCAACCCTCGCCCTGGCTGCATCCTGCTTCCGTGTTCCTTTCTGTAGGCTTCCCTTCCTGGGGTTCTCCCTCATGTGCTCTCTTGCTAGCCCCTTGGGACTAGGAGTCCTTTCTTGGACCTTCAGTTTACTGCATGGAGGCTCATGACTTTAAGATTCAAGGACGTACCACCCCTGTTTTCCAAGCTTTGTGCCAATGATCAGTGTTCCTCTAGTCGTTTTTTTTTTTTAAATTAAGTTAATTTTTTGGCTGCGCTGAGTCTTCATTGCTGTGTTTGGACGTTCTCTAGTTGTGATGAGCAGGGGCTTCTCCCTGTCGTGGCTTCTCTTGTTGCAGACCATGGGCTCTAGGGAACGTAGGCTCAGTAGTTGTGTGGTTCCTAGGCTCTAGAGCACCGGCTCAATGTGGTGGTGCACAGGCTTAGTTACTCTGCAGCATGTGGGATATGCCCAGACCAGGGATCAAATGTGTGTTCCTTGCATTGGTAGGTGGAGTCTTTACCACTTGACCACCAAGGAAGTCCATAGCCATGTCTTTAGCTTGTCCCCCTTCTCCTGCCTTTCTCTCCAGACTGGAGTTGGACCCAAACTTTGGTATAATTTAAACTTCTCCGTGCATTTTATTTTAGAACTGCCTGTGCTCAAACTGGGGATCTTAGCCCTTCTATATGCTCAGAAGCCTGCCTTTCCCCCTCGAGACCTTGTTTGCAGCATTCCCCTTTCTGTGGTTCCTCGAATGATTGGAACCCACACCAGGCAGAGATATTTGGGAGGGTGGCCCGACCTGGCATCCAGAATGGATTGCTCACAGTCTTACTGTACCCCTGCCAGGGTGTGCTGCCCACTATGTCTTTGTTTGGGCCTCCTGGGATTCCTGATTAGAGACCCTTGTTCCTTTGGATTTGGTATTTTAGGAGTACCCACTACATCAGTGGGACTAGCTTTAATGTAAACATGTATGAAAACATCAAGGGTGGATGGTTAGGTGAGTGCTTCCCTGTGACTTTCGGCTCTCTTCCTGGCTTCTGGACTGCCACCTTTTTGTTGTGTTCTCAAATGATGGAGAGAAGCGATAGGGGAGAGACTCTTTCTCTTCTTGAAAGGCCATAGTCCTATTAGGTTAGGGTCCCACCCTTATGACCTCATTTAACCTTAGTTATTTTCTAGAGACTTTGTCTCCAGATACAGTCATGTTGGGGGTTAAGGCCACAAAATATTAATTTGGGGGTGAGGAATGGGACTCCAGTGATAGCAATAATTGTGCTTAGCTTTCCCCCCAACTCCTCCATTCATCTAGCTAAATCCTGAAATTGCACTATTAGAGATTCATTTCTTTGACTTAAAGAGTGTTAAAATGTAAATGGGTACAGAATTTGGTTGATGTGTCTTGATATGAGGTCATCTCCTAAGAGCAGATAGAATTCACAAAGTAGGAGGCCACTGGGTGTCAACAAGTTGGGAATGGGCCCTAAAGAGAGAAAGAGTACTAAAAAGGAAGTCAGTTTTCCTGCAGCAGCATCTTTTTGTTAACTTTGCCAAGGACTGTTCCAAGTCCTCAGAATTATTTAATCAGTTCCTGCAAAATAACCCTTAAAATCAAATAACTGAGTACTTAACCTAGCTTTCTTGGATCTACGAATGATTTGAAAGCCTTTTTAAGAAGTCTTTATCAACTCTCTGCAAAAGGAGAAGTATTGATAGAAGTACAACTTCTCATTGGCTTATCCAGCCTTCTGTCAACACTTTTTATTAGCCAACAAATTATGTGTAATGACAACAGATGTTTGTAGTAAAGATTCTTGTGTTGTTGGAGCCTAAAGTACTTTTTGAATCACCAGAGATTAAATTATGTACGGGATAATTTTCATATTAACTGTGATATTGATAAAGTCTTGGTTCCTGCTTGTTACTGAATGATAATCCTTTATCAGCCAGGATATTTCCATTTCAGTACTTTATCTTTCTCCTGTGCTAACATTGAAATGGTACCTGAGGTAAAATGAGCCCTTCTTGTGGCTTGTTACTGCTAGGATAGGCTGCTTTTGGATAATTGACTAAGGTAATCAGAACACTGTATATGAGTCAGGCATGTGGCTTTGACTCCAATGTGGCCTTTGCTGTTACGGAGACCCCTAGAGAGTGGGTCAGTGTTTGTTCAGTTGTGGTGGTTTCTGCTGTACAGCAGTCTGAATCAGCTGTATGTATATATATATTCCCTCCCTCTTGGGCCTCCCTCCCATCCCACCTCCTCCATCCCACCCCTCTAGGTCATTATTTGCATGCTTTTAAACTATGTGATTGGTTTTTTTTCTACCCTCATATTATTCTGCAACTTTAATTTTGTCATTGTCTTTTTTGGTGAGATTTGTCCTCATTGCTACTGTAGCTCTTACTCATTTCTTTTTCTCTGCTCTGTAGTAGTCCATTGTGTAAATATATAATCTTATTGGTACATCTTCTATAGATGGCCATTTAAATTGCTTCAGGTTTTATTATTAAAAATGAAGCTGCTATGAATAGCCTTGAATATGTTTCCTTGTGCTAATATATTTCCGTAGAGATTATATTTAGGAATGAAAGTACTTTAAAAAAATCTTTTTTTAATTTAAATTGGACGATAATTGCTTTACAATATTGTGTTGGTTTCTGCCAAGGAATGAAAGTCCTAGGTGGTAGGGCATATGCCTCTTCAACTGTACTGGTTGTTTCCAGATTACTCTCCTAAGCAACTGGGAAAGAGACTTCCTGTTGCTCAACATCCTTGCCAACACTTAGCATAGTCAGACTTGAGATTTTTTAATATCACTGACATGTATTGTATCTCTTCTGGTTTTAATTTGCAGTTCTCTGAATATTAGTGTTCATTGACTATTTAATCTTCATGAAATTATAGTTCAAGTTTCTTTTTTCCTTCTATCAGGTTTTCTGTGTTTTAAAATTGACTTGTTGATGTTCTTTATATATTCTGGATACTGGTTTTTAGTAATATATGTTATAAATAATGCCTCTCAGTCTGTGGCTTATTTTCTTACTTTTTATGGTGTTTTCTTATAAGATTCTTTCATTGTAGTCAGATTTCTTCATTTCTCTTATGGTTTGCACTTTTATGTTTCTGTCCCAAAGACCTAAAGACATCTCTGTTGTCTCCTAGAAGTTTTAAGTCTTGGTTTTTGAAATAATTTTAGTCTAATTGGAATTGAGGGAGCAGTCTATGTGTGGATTGTTTTTCCATGTAGAAAAACACTTGTCACAGGATTGGTTATTGAAGAGTTGATCCTTACCCTCCCTCAGCTGCATCGTCCCTGGCCCTTTTTTTGCTATATCAAGTGCCCCTATATGTGTGAATCTGCTTCCAAGCTCACTAAAATTTGGCTTCCTGGTATATTTGTCAAACCCTGAGTGAGTATTAAACAGCCTTGATTACTGTAGTTTTCTAAAGAGTCTTGGTATCTGGCAATTCAGGCTCTCCTTTGTTATTCTTTGTCAGATTGTCTTGGCCACTTTCTTTTACATTACATATACATTTGGCCCTCCATATCCATTGGTTCCACATTTAGGAATTCAACCAACTGCAGATTGAAAATATTTGGAAAGAAAAATTCCAAAAAGTGAAACTTGAATTTGCCATTAAGTCAGCAACTATTTACATCACATTTATGTTGTATTAGGTAGTATATGTAATCTAGAGATGATTTAAAGAATACACCCTCTGTAGATTATAACTAGGCCACTTTATATAAAGGACTTTAATATCCTCAGATTTTGATATGTATGGGGGTTCCTGGACCCAATCCCCCTCGAATACCAAGGAACAGCTGTACACCTTGTTGTTTAGTCACTCAATCCTGTCTGACTCTTTTGTGACTCCATGAACTGTAGCCTGCCAGAGTCCTCTGTCCATGGGCTTTCTCAGGCAAGAATACTGGAGTGGGTTGTCATTTCCTTCTCCAGGGGATGTCTCCAACCCAGGGATTGAATCCGAGTCTCCTGCATTACAGGCGGATTCCTTACTGCTGAGCCACGAGGGAAGTCCCAGTGTACACCTGAGAATTACCATGAAGTTCCATAAAGAACTTCATTAAGATTTTGAGTGAAATTACCTTGAATCTGTAGCGTTATTTATTTTTCCAAATTACTTTGATATGGATTATCCCATTTGTGTCTTGCAACAACTTGAGAGTTAATATTGCTCCCTTTTCTCAGATGAGGAAGCAGATTAGAGAAATTAAATGCCTTGTCCACAGCTCACAAAGCTAGTCAATGACAGTCTGGTGTGTGTGTGTGGTTTTTTTTTTTTTTTTTTTTTCCCCCCTTTTTTGTTGAGAAATAATCCACATATCATAAAATTCACCATTTTAAAGTGTACAATTCGGTGGATTTTTAGTATATTCACAAGTTTCTGTAACCATCACCACTATCTAATTCCAGAACATTTTCATCACCCAAAAGAGGAGCCCTGTACTCATTAGTGGTCACTGCCCACTTTCCCCTTCTCCCCTCAGACGCCGGCGGCCACTCTCTACTTTCTGTCTGTGAGTTTGCCTGTTCAGGAGATTTCATGGAAATGGAATCATGCACTATGTGGTTTCTGGCTTTTTTCCACTTAGCGTCATGTTTTTAAGGGTCCTCCATGTCACGAATCACAACTCCACTCCTTTCTCTTTCCCTTCATTTTTTTCTTGGATTCATTTTCCTCTTTTTTTTCTTTTCCTTCATTCCTTCAAGCCAAGTCTTTTGACTCAGCCCAGTGGTCTTTTTACAGTTACCATGTTAAATCAATCAGTAAGTGGAAATTTATTTCTTTAAGAAATTAAGGATAAAATGATAATGCATGAGCCTAACAACAAAGTTCTCCAGCCTCACTCCCTGTTGGCATTTGTTAAGTGCTCAGACATTGAGCTGAGTGCCCCAGAATAAAGGATCATCATCAGAGATCTTTAGAAGAATCTTGCCAGTGTTTCTTCTATGCTAAGCCTGGAAAGCAGAACATTGTTTAGGTTATCAGCTGTGCATTAGATATGCATACTTGCTTTTGTAGAAGAGAAGTCTTATTTTCTTCCAAAGAACTTGAGGTTGTTCAGTTGAATGTGTTATACAGATCTTGGTTTGAAAGAGTTACATAAAGCACTGTGTGTAAAGAACCCATCTCTCTCTGGAAATGGACTTACTCAGTTCAGCAGTATTTTGCTGTTAACCTTAACCTTCAGTTGAACTATGAAGAAGAATCAGAATGAATGACACTACAATTTGCCAAGCCCTGAAGTAAACCAGGGACAAATATGTATGTTTCCCTGCAAAGTATGCTGAATTAATTCCTTACCAGTCCTCAGACCACTCCCAGTGAACAAACAGAACCCACATTTGTCAGGGTCAGGAGAGAGGAAAGATTAAACGTGCACACACTTGTGTGTGTGTGCACACACAGACACAAACTCATAATTAGTTGATCTGCAACAAACCTCAAACTGTTCTCTTAACTAAAATTAAGCCAATAATTCATTTAGGTTTTAACCAGCTATTTTGGAAATTGTTTTATAAGGCTTTAGTTCTTCCAAATGTTCACAAACCACAAAATTGGTTTTGGAAATAATCATTTTTCCCTTTGCCTACAAGGAATCACAAAATTGAGTTTGAGTTCATTTGCAGTCATTTTTCTTCCCCTAGGTTTTTAGATATCATTTTTTTCTCTGCTTCCTTTTTTTACTTGCCATGGATTTTCCCTTCTTTC
>SJYV01050544.1:28366-44340 GCA_006410875.1 Neotragus pygmaeus
GTAGTATGTCCGCTTCTTCAAAATCTCTCCATTCATTTATGCACTCTTTCAACAAGTTTTTCTAACATTCCTACTATGCCCAGGCACTGTTCTAGTCATTGACGACTCAACAGTGAACCCAACAGACAAAACCTCAGCCTTAAATAAAGCTTATTTTCTAGTGAGTGAAGCAGATAATAAAGTAAATAAAATACACATTATGTTAGATGGTGATTCATGCTATCTGTAGAGGAAAATGTATCAGAATAGCGGCACAGGGAGCATGGAAGGGCTGCAATTTTAAATAGCATTGCTTTAAGTCAGGGGTTGGCTAACTTTGGCCTGTAACCATCCCCTTTTTCTGTAGATAAAATTCTATTAGCACACAGCCACATCCATTCATTTACAGGTTGTCTGTGGGGTTAATTAGTTGCAACAGAGACCATATGGGCAAAGTTGAAAATATTTACTCTTTGGCCCTTTGCAGAGAAATGCAGATTGTATTTATTTATTTGTCTATTTGACTTTACTGCGTCTTAGTTGTGACCCTCAAGATCTTCGACCATCATTGTGGCCTGTGAACTCTTAGTCGTGGCATGTGGGATCTAGTTCCCTGCCCAGGGATCGAAATCCAGGTCCCCTGCGTTGGGAGTGCTCAGTCTTAGCCACTGGACCACCAGGGAAGTCCCTCCAAATTTTTATTTATGATAACAGTGTATAATAGTATGCATGTTGTGCTTTTCAGCTTCCAAATCATCTTTATGAACTGTGGCCTTGTCTGAGTGTGGCAGTGGTATCAGGGTAAGTCCAAGTAGCTTTGTTTTACAGGTCACTGAACCAGAGAGGTTACTGAGGTTGTCCAGGGCTGCTGCTCTTGTAAAGTGGTGATGTTTAACTCTCACAGCTGGTGCACTTCCTGGCCTGATCTACTGATGATAAAGACAACCCAGCTTTTTAGCACTGGGCGCTTCCTAGCATACACAACACAGGCAGGCAATACTAAGTAGGCATCAAGAGTGTGGGCTCTAAACCTAGGCTGTCCAAGTTCAAATCCTCACTCTGCCACTTCCTTCTGTGCTGTGCCTCAGTTTCCTTTTCTATAAAGGAGTTATATGCTTTCTGGGTAGTGTGGTGATGCATCCCAGTTTGCCCGAGGCATCTTGGANAGTGTGGGCTCTAAACCTAGGCTGTCCAAGTTCAAATCCTCACTCTGCCACTTCCTTCTGTGCTGTGCCTCAGTTTCCTTTTCTATAAAGGAGTTATATGCTTTCTGGGTAGTGTGGTGATGCATCCCAGTTTGCCCGAGGCATCTTGGATTCATGCCTACTTTGTCTGCATTAAGTAATAGTGTCTCATTTTACACCCAGCTGCCCCAGTCTGAACATTAAGTTATATACGTGCCCTAGCTAGGGTTGTTGCTGGGCTTGAGTTAGTACAAATAAGGCTTTTAGAATATCCTGCCTAACCATAGTCTGTAGCAGTGGTTTCTTATCTCTGCCATGCCAACTCATCAGTTCATTTTCTTCTGACTCATTTTTTGGTTCCATTAAGTCCAGACTTGTTCCCTTGTGAAGTGATTTTGTGTGTCTAGGTTAACAGATGACAGAGGATTCTTCTTCCAGGGTACAGAGCCCTCCACCTGCAGTGTTCATCCCCCAGCAGGCCTCCGGCCTAACTCCCTGACCTCCTTCTATAGGTCTTTGCTGACATGTCATTGTCTCATGATGCTTTTACACCCACTTCTCTAACTTGCCATACTGTCCCACACACTTCGTGTCTACTAACTTGCTTTAGTTTTCTGCCTAATACTTATGTATATTACTGAGCAGCTAATAATGTTTTTAGTGTACTTTTGTTTTGCTGTTGGATAGAAAGAAATAAAACTCCAATAGGCCTGTGAGATTACTTTAAAAAAAATAGTGTAGCTTTATTGCTAAAATTTGAATAATTACAGAAAGCCACAGTGCCACAAATATAATCCACCCATAGTCCCACCCCTTCCTGCATGGTTGTCATTTTAAGGTGTATTAAGGAGAACAATTTTATCATAGAACTTTAGCTAAACAGCTTATAAGCAAGTAAAGATTTACTTAGTTCTCTAAGGATTATAATTTTGATTCCTTTAAGATAAACCTGTCTTCATGTTTTCATCTGAAACTGTTCTGAGAAAATATCAAAGCACTGGTGCAGCCTGGTCCCAACCCCAGAAATAAAGGAAAAAAAAACATGGCAGAGAGTGGAGTGAGAAAGCAAGCTTCCCCACTGGGAGTTAAGGTCTCTTAGCATATTGGCAATGCGTTAGCTTGACTCTTGCCAATGTGAATGTCTTAATAGAAAGGATCTTGTGGTGACATGTTTTTATTTGCTGATTTCCTTTATCATATGGAACAAGTTGCACATTCTTTGTGCCTCACTGTTTCCCCTAAGAATGTAATTCAGCTGTGTGTGTTTGCTCAACAACCCTCTTTAAAACTTGTAATTGTTTCATATATTTTTCATTTACATTTTTATTTCAGTGCCCCACCAGCATGTCAGTTCCAGAAGGGCACAGTTGTATCTGTCTTGCTCACCAGTGCATTCCTAGCACCTCACATAGTGCCTGGCACGTGGTATTTACTCACTAAATATTTGTCAAATGGGGAGTCCACTGAGCCTGGTGGCGCACACACCCCCTCTGTGCAGGGGACCAGGGTGGGGACGACCCTTGTGCAGGGTTCTCAGTTGCAAGAGAATAAAGCCCTAAAAGATGTCCCTGGCCCCTCAAATATCATCCTCATTTTCTCCCCCAGTCTCCCAATTCCTTTAACAAATGACAGAGTTATTAATTCATCCATCTGAGTTGCTTTAAGGTGTTGATGAATTTTGAGACAAGAAACTCATTAAGAACTTCACACTCNTCATCCTCATTTTCTCCCCCAGTCTCCCAATTCCTTTAACAAATGACAGAGTTATTAATTCATCCATCTGAGTTGCTTTAAGGTGTTGATGAATTTTGAGACAAGAAACTCATTAAGAACTTCACACTCAGGGATCAATAGGGATTCTTGCTGTGGTCCTGTGAGGTGGAGGGGGGGCAGTGATGATGGGATGGGAATGAGGAGAAGAGCCCAGGGCCAGGGGCTGGAAAGAGGGCTTGGGCAAAGTGGGATGGCCAGAGTGGAAGGAACACAGGAAGGGTAGTGGGCCCACTGCCCACACAGACTGTATTTAGAGAATCTCGTTCAATTTCACCCACAGCCCAGGCCTTTGAAGCAATCAGCCGAGTGCCTGACATACCTGAGCAGTGGATGATGGCAGTGAGGTCATAGCTAAATGTTTTGAACATGTACTATTAATATGAGCCACACTCTCTGCTCAGCACGTTTCCTGTACTTACTACTCCTTTGCAAGACTTTTAGGAGACAAATACTACAATTATTCCCATTTTATGGATAAGGATCCTCAGTTGGCAAGACGTTTAATATCCGAGACAACTTTGTCCTGTGGCTTGTCGCAGGCTAAAGTTACATATTCGTTCTCATCAGTACTCAGTAAAAATATCTTGGGCCCCCCCCCCACCTGCCTTTCTTCTGCAGTATCCTATGTGTGAAAGCGCTTTGGCAATTTCGTCAATAATTTGACATGATTGCTGTAGAATAACTAAAAGCAGCTTATAATACGTGTGGAACATGATTTTTAACAGCAGCTCTCTTGAGATACTGTGCCCTTTTTCTTTTCTTGCCCAAGCACACTACATCTTTATTCAGGCAGATCATGCCCATATGAGGTGCTGTGTTCAACATATATTTCTAATTACAACATTGATTATTACTATTTATTGAGAATTTGCCATGTGCCAGGGATTATTTTACGTGTTTCATGTGTAGTGACACATTTATATGTCTCAACAACTGTGAGATGGATGCTGTTGATATTATCTCCATTTTATAGATGGAGAAACTGAGGCACACAGATAGATAGACTGAGTTAATTTTAGGAGCAGCAGGTAGCAGAGCCAGAATTCAAAGGCAGGGGCTTATGTCTCTTTAAACACTCTGCCATTTGCTTCATGAGTGGGCACGGCGACCTTTCTTTACTTTGGTTAATATTTATTGACAGTTCATGAGGAAGTTACTGAATATTCCTTCCTGAGATACCCCACCAGCTGTAACCTGACTTTCCCGCTTGGGTTCATTTCCTTTCAACCTGACCCTTTCCAATGAGAACCCAAGAGATGGATTGAAATATTCTCTTTCATATTCACCTTGCAGTTTTTTACTGTGAAATTTTTCATCTATTTCTGAGACTAATGTGTGTGTTACACTTTGGAAAAGAAGTAATCTTTACTTTTTTCCTCAGCATTCTAATTATCATTCTAGTTGAGTTGCCAGTTTCACCAGTAGAATGTTTTGGCCTCCATTCTCTGCGTAGCAAGCTCGAGGTCCGCATGGTGGAAGGACTACTAGGAGTTGCCTTTCTGCTATCAAGTTTTCTGACCCCCCCCATGGAGTTTAAGGTCAAACTAATTGGCCCGCACGGGATATCACATGACCTTCCTGCAGTGTATTAGAGTGAGTTATAGGGCTTCCCTGGTGGCTCAGATGGTAAGGAGTCTGCCTGCAATGCAGGAGACCTGGGTTCAATCCCTGGGTCAGGAAGATACCCTAGAGAAGGAAATGGCAACGCACTCCAGTATTGTTGCCTGGAAAATCCCATGGACAGAGGGGCCTGGCAGGCTACAGTCCATGGTATCACAGAGTTGGACACGACTGAGTGACTTCACTATAGACTCTCTAACAGGCAAGCCCAGTGTGCCTCCAGGTTCAAGGAGACTTTGGGATCTGGTGGCAGAGTTGAAGCTTTGGGACCACTCATGTGGTCTGCTCCAGATTTCCAAAAATGTCCGGGGAGTTAGACTTTTGCTGTAAGGGAAAAAGAACGATACTCTCTCACCACTTGGAACACCTCAGTTTTGGAAAAATCATTAAAAAAAATATGCCACGAAGCCACCCATGCTGCATCAGTACTGGAGGGTCATTAGGCAAAAGGCAGTGTCCAGACACTTGTGGGAGGTATGATTTTTATGGGCTGTTTTTGTGTCCAGTTTTGCAGTTTTCATAGGAGGACTCCACTGGGGCTGTCAATGAAAACCATTGAACCTGTCATGCTGTTGTTTGCCAGGTCGCCTGGAAAAACACCCTGTGGCCCTCTTCTGGTGTGAGGCCAGGGCTCGGTGTCACAGCCAAATTCCCCAGTGAGAGAGGAGTTTCCACCAGTGCAGGCTTTCCCCACCCTACCTTACACCATCCCATCTGAAAAAAATTCCACTTCCGGTGGAGCCAAGTAGAGTCACTTGAAGGCAGTGTAAACAAAAGCAGCAGGTAGTGTTGATGCTTGCAAAGAACATTCTGATGGGGGAGAAAAAGAAATGAGAAGACCAGCTAACAAGTGGGAGGTTTCCCTGGCTGTAGCAGAGCTGCTTGGAATGGCAGTGACTTCTGGTTTCTAAGGACCAGTCCAGCAAACCTAAAGCTCTAATGTAGGCAAACTCTCCTTGNGAACATTCTGATGGGGGAGAAAAAGAAATGAGAAGACCAGCTAACAAGTGGGAGGTTTCCCTGGCTGTAGCAGAGCTGCTTGGAATGGCAGTGACTTCTGGTTTCTAAGGACCAGTCCAGCAAACCTAAAGCTCTAATGTAGGCAAACTCTCCTTGGGCATCTCTTCCCCATCTGTTCCCTTTTGCCCTCACTGAGATAACAGCAGGTTCCCATCTCAATGCTCATGTCGTCTGTGTCTGACCCTGCAGGGCCCTCCCTGGTCACCCATGCCTGTGTTATCCCCACTTACCAGCAAAGCTGACTTGATCAGTTGAAATTCGCAGTCTTTAATGGGTATCAGTGCCTTGCAAAAAGAGAAAAGTCAAGCCTTGACAGGTGGTCTTTTAGTCAGCAATTAAGAATTCTGAGGGTAGGAGAAAAGTCCTATGCTAGGCTGCCTTTAACAGGGCAGCCTCTCCTTCAGTCCTGCTGATAACGGAACAAGTTTCAGTCCTCCACCTCCCAAACACACAAAAGATAGAACCAGTCACTCCCATCTTTGTGTCCTCAAAGCTCGTAGAACTCAGCACATTTTATAACACTGTACATCTGTGAGTAGGAATTGGAATGAAGATGTTTCTGGCTTTTCCAAAACAACCCCATTTAGCCTTTCCCAGTGCAAATAATGGGCCAGCCTCCATTTAGAAGGGAGTCTTAATTAGGAGCCAACTTCCTGTAGAGGATGTTATCAACTGTCAAAGGCTGCTAACAGGAGGATTTAGCCATGGACTGAGAAGTAACTGCTGAGCTAGGTGAGGTGGGAGTCCCGGGTGACGTTGATAAGAGTAGCACAGAATCCTGTTTGAAACCATTTCCAGAGAGGTTGGGAGGAGAGAAAGTGGCCATAGCAAGTATGGACAAGCCCTGAGTAGGTTCAGTGAAAGGACTAGTTACAAGGAAAAACTCTGCTTCCTCGAAGAACTGTGTTTTCTCCTCTTCATGCATGAATTCAGAATGGAACGTGATTCTTTTTCTCTTTGGGCACCAGAGAGCCCTGTTTGTGGTTTGATATTTAATAATACAAATGTGAAGTCCTTATGTCCTTGCTATTTATTTTCTAGTACCCCTCCTTGGTTTTGATCTCTTTTTCTAATGTGTTTTCTCCTTGAATCTGCTTTTTTTTTTTNGATACTCTCTCACCACTTGGAACACCTCAGTTTTGGAAAAATCATTAAAAAAAATATGCCACGAAGCCACCCATGCTGCATCAGTACTGGAGGGTCATTAGGCAAAAGGCAGTGTCCAGACACTTGTGGGAGGTATGATTTTTATGGGCTGTTTTTGTGTCCAGTTTTGCAGTTTTCATAGGAGGACTCCACTGGGGCTGTCAATGAAAACCATTGAACCTGTCATGCTGTTGTTTGCCAGGTCGCCTGGAAAAACACCCTGTGGCCCTCTTCTGGTGTGAGGCCAGGGCTCGGTGTCACAGCCAAATTCCCCAGTGAGAGAGGAGTTTCCACCAGTGCAGGCTTTCCCCACCCTACCTTACACCATCCCATCTGAAAAAAATTCCACTTCCGGTGGAGCCAAGTAGAGTCACTTGAAGGCAGTGTAAACAAAAGCAGCAGGTAGTGTTGATGCTTGCAAAGAACATTCTGATGGGGGAGAAAAAGAAATGAGAAGACCAGCTAACAAGTGGGAGGTTTCCCTGGCTGTAGCAGAGCTGCTTGGAATGGCAGTGACTTCTGGTTTCTAAGGACCAGTCCAGCAAACCTAAAGCTCTAATGTAGGCAAACTCTCCTTGGGCATCTCTTCCCCATCTGTTCCCTTTTGCCCTCACTGAGATAACAGCAGGTTCCCATCTCAATGCTCATGTCGTCTGTGTCTGACCCTGCAGGGCCCTCCCTGGTCACCCATGCCTGTGTTATCCCCACTTACCAGCAAAGCTGACTTGATCAGTTGAAATTCGCAGTCTTTAATGGGTATCAGTGCCTTGCAAAAAGAGAAAAGTCAAGCCTTGACAGGTGGTCTTTTAGTCAGCAATTAAGAATTCTGAGGGTAGGAGAAAAGTCCTATGCTAGGCTGCCTTTAACAGGGCAGCCTCTCCTTCAGTCCTGCTGATAACGGAACAAGTTTCAGTCCTCCACCTCCCAAACACACAAAAGATAGAACCAGTCACTCCCATCTTTGTGTCCTCAAAGCTCGTAGAACTCAGCACATTTTATAACACTGTACATCTGTGAGTAGGAATTGGAATGAAGATGTTTCTGGCTTTTCCAAAACAACCCCATTTAGCCTTTCCCAGTGCAAATAATGGGCCAGCCTCCATTTAGAAGGGAGTCTTAATTAGGAGCCAACTTCCTGTAGAGGATGTTATCAACTGTCAAAGGCTGCTAACAGGAGGATTTAGCCATGGACTGAGAAGTAACTGCTGAGCTAGGTGAGGTGGGAGTCCCGGGTGACGTTGATAAGAGTAGCACAGAATCCTGTTTGAAACCATTTCCAGAGAGGTTGGGAGGAGAGAAAGTGGCCATAGCAAGTATGGACAAGCCCTGAGTAGGTTCAGTGAAAGGACTAGTTACAAGGAAAAACTCTGCTTCCTCGAAGAACTGTGTTTTCTCCTCTTCATGCATGAATTCAGAATGGAACGTGATTCTTTTTCTCTTTGGGCACCAGAGAGCCCTGTTTGTGGTTTGATATTTAATAATACAAATGTGAAGTCCTTATGTCCTTGCTATTTATTTTCTAGTACCCCTCCTTGGTTTTGATCTCTTTTTCTAATGTGTTTTCTCCTTGAATCTGCTTTTTTTTTTTTGTGCGGGGAGAGAGAGGGAATACAGAATGGCATCTTGTCATCTGTGGTCTCCATTGTTGAGTACCTCTTGGCCTTTTGTCTGTCATAAATCACCATACAAGTGGAAGGCATAATTGCTATCAAGAACAGATGAGAAGGAGGACAAGTAATTCTCTTTATACAAGGGGGTTCTATAGATAGTTGTGGAACATGAGAAGGGAGATACTGGAAGACACCTGAGGCAATAAAGTCTTCCTCAGCTCTTCCAGAAGCTGGCATTGAGAAATCGAGAAAAAAAAAAATTCTAGCAGTGTGTTCCAGAGGGTGTACTTCTGATTTACTCTTGTTGATGGAAGCAGTAAAACCCGTTAGCCTGACAGTTTGATGGTCAGTCTCTGAATACCTTCACACATGCACCTAGAGAAGAAGCAAACCTCTGCTTCTAGGGATCCTAGGGAGAAGAGAGTTCCATTGAAAACACCATTAAGAAAAGTGACCATTTATCCAACCCTGACATCTAATTTGCCCTTCCTAAACATTTAATGTTGTAACCACAAACAAATGACAGGTTCCAGGACGCCAGGGAAAAATAAGCTTTTAAAAAGTCTGTGAAAACATCGTTCAGGGGAAAAAATAAGTTAGAGTGAGAGTAAAGTACAGACTATAAATGAGGAAGAGGAAAGAAAAGCATTTTAAGAAATGACCTTCTTGTGGCTTCTGAGTTGTANTGACAGGTTCCAGGACGCCAGGGAAAAATAAGCTTTTAAAAAGTCTGTGAAAACATCGTTCAGGGGAAAAAATAAGTTAGAGTGAGAGTAAAGTACAGACTATAAATGAGGAAGAGGAAAGAAAAGCATTTTAAGAAATGACCTTCTTGTGGCTTCTGAGTTGTACCGAGTGGTTTGATGTCATTAGCCAGATGATCCTATTGATTTTCTTATATTCATGTAGTAAGCAAATGGAAATCTAAGCATTTTCCCACTTCATAGTGTGTTATTTCCTGTAGTTATATCTTCCAGTCCCCTAGGGTGGCCAAGTAAGGGAAGGGGTCTTGGGCTATGCTCCTTAACTCTTGGGTGTCTGGCCTGACAGGCCCATTTTCTTATTGTACTTCCCCTCTGCTGGCAAGGAGTAACAGGGCAAGGGGAGGGCTAGGACGCCTCAGGAGTCTATTCCACAGGTCACTGTGATAAATGACTCTCCCAGGGAGACTTTTACCAGTAAATGCCCAGAGGTGGGCTGCAAGCTGCCAAGAGACCATCCTTTTGCCTGCCAGTCCTAGAAACATCTTGCCCATCACTTTATGAGTGTGTCCCAGAGACCATGTGAGATGCCTAGAATCTGTTTTATGCAGGCTTCAGAGGGATGGGTTAGGAGGAAATGAGACCGACTTTGAATTGAACTAGCCCAGGCCACTGTCTTTTGTGCCTTGTGGGTCCTTAAATGGGTACCTGTAGTACTCACAGAAGGAAAAGAGAAAAGCAAAAAGCATGGGGGGGAATAATGAAAGGGAGGAAAGGTAGCTAGAGAGGAAGAGAAAGATGAAAGGAAGAAGAAAGGTGCATAAATTAGCTTTTTCTGTGTAACAAAACACCCCAAAATTTATTGGTTTAGATAAAGCCACAGCCATTTCATTTGTTCCCAGTTCTGGAGTCTGCAGTGTGGGCTGGGCTCAGCTGAACGGTCCTGCTGGAGTCTTTGCTCACTCATGTCCCTGCAGTCCCCTGCCAGTCAGCTAGATGACTCTCTGCTGGAGGTTGGCACAGTAGTGGTAACTGGGCACACANGGAGTCTGCAGTGTGGGCTGGGCTCAGCTGAACGGTCCTGCTGGAGTCTTTGCTCACTCATGTCCCTGCAGTCCCCTGCCAGTCAGCTAGATGACTCTCTGCTGGAGGTTGGCACAGTAGTGGTAACTGGGCACACATGCCTTTCACCACCCAGCAGGCTAACTCAGGCTTGTTCTCCCCCTCACATAGTGGCTCGAGGTTCCAGGAGCAGCAGGAAAGTGGAAACTTCCATAGTCACGCACTTTTTAAAAGAAAATATGTGGCATGTGGAACTTTAGTTCCTCGGCCAGGGATCGAACCTGTGTCCCTTGCACTGGAAATGTGGAGTCTTAACCACTGGACCTCCAAAGAAGTCCAAAGCACTTTTCAAGCTTGTGGTGGCATCACATTTGCCAGTGTCCTGTTAGGCAGAGCAAATGCGAGTCCATCACACATTCAAGAGGTGGAGAAAGGGATCCCGCCGTTTGCTAGGAGGAGTTGCAGTCACAGAGCAGATGGGTTGGCACACTGGCATAGGGAGGATTTATGGCCAGTTTTGCAATCTCTCACAGAAGGGAAAGGCTAGAACTCTTTTGCTGGCAGGATTGGCAGAGATGTAGCAGTGTAGAGATTAAGGCCCTCACCTTGAATTTTAAAATGATACTATAAATCACCAAGTTCCTATATTCCACAGTTTATCTGTCGAATAGGGCTGGATAATAATGTAACCTCTTACTCNGGTTTGTGATATTATATTATTGGCCATGACCCAAATAATCTGCCTCTGACCTACTCCAGCTTATCTCAGGGGTTCTGATGAGAATTGTGTGGTGAGCTTTTGTAAAGGGCAATTCAAAATGAGATGAGGGAGGTCAAATACTGTGTGGGCTGCTCCTGGCAGATTTCTGCCCAGGCACAACTTCTTGCCTGCTCTCCTGTTTGTGGGAATGCGGATTTTTAATTTTCTAAATCTTCCCTCTTTTCCTCTTCAGACGAAGAGGCCTCGTCTGAGTGCATGCGCAACCCTGAGCTAAGCAGGAGCTGCAAACTATTTTTCCGATGTTCCTATGTGGTCAGAATAAAGCAGAAGTTACTAAAAAGAACTAGCACTTACAAAGGAAGTTCCAGAACTCAAGATTGTCATAAGACGGGGCTAAAGCATGAACTCCAGGGCTAAGGTGGCTGCTAGGGTTGCTGTAGCTGCTTGCAATGCTGTGGACTCAGGTTTTTTCCCTCTCTTTCTCCTACATTATCCTTGGAGGATTGCCTCATGTTTGGTGACTCATGGGTGCAAGAGGGTAGCTGCAGGTCCAAACATCACATCTATATTCAAGACAGGAAGGAGGGTGGAAGAGGTAGCATTGGCCCCATCCGTTTCATCTTATAAGGAAAGCAAAGACTTTCCCTGAGTTCCCAGATGTTTTCTTATATTTCATTGGTTAAAATGAACCATAGTCATATGGTCACCCCTTGCTACAAGGAGACTGGGAAAGTGGGTGTTTATCTGGGATCCTTGCTGATCTGATAAAAATTAGAATTCTATTTAGAAGAAAGACAGGGGCATGGGCAATGTGTAGGCAATGAACAGTGTTTTTGGTAGGTGCTTAGATTACTGAGTAGAGAGTCTGTTAAGAAAGATGAAAACCACTCCAGGTATGGCAGAGAAATTCAATGCGGGGACTTGGTTGTTTGACAAGAAGCGTCAGAACAGCCAAAGGAGGGGGAAAAAAGAGGAAAATCAGGTTAACTGAGGCATTAGGAATTATAGGAAGTCATTCTGCCCCTAGGCTGTAGCTGTCAAAAAGAATATGATGTTATCCCAAACTTAGGACTGCTGGACTTCTGGACTGCTGATATACCTGCTGCCACCGCCTTTCAGGACATCAGAAGCCAGTGCTCTCATTGACACCACAGGAGCCTGGGAACCTGAATACCTCCACCCTGAGAGTGTTGCTACAGGGTTAGATCTTGTGGATGCTGAGCTGCTAAAGTTGCTGCCACTACTGCCCAGGAAGCCAGGAGTGACTCTGCCTGCAACTTTTACTTCACTGATGATACCAGAAGCAGAAAAAACCAAAAAGATACCTTCTCCCTTCTTCCCTCCTTCTAGTCTCCTCCAGTTCCTGCCATTGGCAGAACCTAACTGGAAGCCACCAGAGTGGGGATGGACCTGAGGGATATTGTAATACTGTTTGCAGGCTTCCAGCCCCTGGGAAACAGCAAGGAGCACAGATGGCCAGAATGGCATGAGGCAGAGGATGCCACAGGCTTCAGCCTCCTGCAGTGGTGAGAAGAGGTGGGGCTGATGCCATCAGGTTTGTGAGACAGCGTGAGTGGGCACTGACTGTCTGCACTGACTGGTTGAGGAAATGCTGAGGCAGGTGACAAGAGTAGCCCAACTTCAAACACGAACCTAGTGGGAAATCCAGAAATAATTCTGTTAGTTGTATATCCAAAGGGGTAGCTTCTAGATCAAGGGAGCCCTTCACTTAGTTCTTTTCTAGATGACGAGAGTAGCTCAATTTCAACATGTGAATGGATTTTAAAAAAATGTCTACTGTGAACATTGTCTCCTGTGACGTCATTTGAGAGTATAGAGGAAAACAATGACCGAGGATCCTCTTATTTATTTTTGGTTGCACTGGGTCTTTGCTGCTGCCCGTCGGCTTTCTCTAGTTGCGATGCACAGGCTTTTTGTTGTAGTGGCTTCTCTCATTGTGGAGCACAGGCTTCAGTAGTTGCAGTGTGCGGGCTCAATAGTTGTGACACACACGTTGAGTTGCTCTGCAACATGTGGAATCTTCCTGGACCAGGGATTGAGCCCGTGCCCCTGCACTGGCAGACAGGTTCTTATCCACTGAACTACTAGGGAAGTCCCAACGGATCTGTCATAGTGAACAAATCCCTTGAAGATCAGTTCCAGTATTCTCTAGTAGTGAGTCCGATAGGGCCATTAGCGAAGAAATTATAATAAGCTGATTGTGGTCATGTTACTGATCAGTTGCTTTGTCGTGTCCAACTCGTGACCCCACGGACTACAGCACACAGGCTTCCCTGTCCTTTATCATCTGGAGTTTGTTTAGATTCCATTTTAATGTCAACTTGTGTTAGAGAAACACTAACCTCAGGGCCAGTTTAGAGCATCCTGTTCTGAAGGCAGCAAGTGGGCAGAGGCACGTTGAGAAACATTTTGTTGTTAGGAACCCAGGGTACAGAGGTAAGAGTGCAGGCATATAGGTCAGGAACCTCAGGCAAACAACCCCGGAGGCGCCTCTCTGTGATCTTGGCCTCTTTTATAAAGCTCACCTGGACAATCCAAGAGCACAGGCACAGAGCCAAATCACAAAATCACCATGGCATGGAACATGAGCCAAGAGTCACTCTTTGGGCTGGAGCAGGAAGGGCAATGCAGGAACTCATAATATTAACAATGACCCTTTACATTCCTGGAACACCTTATGATTTACAAGGTGCTTTTGTATAATCTCGACAGTTGATCTCACATGGTAGTCACTTGTTCTGCAAGTTAGGTGTGTCCAGTTACCTATTGCTACATAACAGACTTCCCCAAACTTAATGCCAGTCCATCTAGAATGATGCAGTCACACGGCTGGTAGTGGATGTGAGCATGTGGACTGTGGGCTGGGACCACTTTTGGTTGTTCTGCGTCTACAGGAGGCCGCTTCAGGTGCCTTGGGCTTCTCACTACGTGACAGCTCGGCCTTGAGAAGGAGCATCCTGAGAGTGAGTGCCCCACAAGACTGGACTAGAAGCCCTGACTCCACAGGATCTGGTGGTGGCAGCACGGCTCACTCCCTTTGCATTCTCTTGGTCGAGCAAGTCACTGAAGCCAACTGGAGTCCAGGGGAGGGAAGTGAGGCTGCAGCTCTCAGTGGGGGAGTAGCAGAGGGCTGGGGGCTATCCGAACTCCACTGTAAGAGGTTTCATGAGTCTCGTTTGACATTCTGTACACAAAAGTAATTTAGTTGACGCGGTCGAGTGAGTAAGTGCCAGCACTGAGTGGGATTGGACCATGCGCTTATTGACTGTGTGTGTCAGTCACTCAATTGTGTCTGGCTCTCTGTGATCCCATGGACTATAGCCCGTCAGCATCCTCTGTCCATGGAATTCTCCAGGCACAAATGTGGTATTCTCATTAAAATCATGTTGTATGTGTATGTATGTTTGAGCCCATGTTCTTTGCGCAACACCTCATGACTTCAGGGTCATTTGGAGAGTACAGAACCCTCTGGTGAGCTGGTCCCTCTCCCAGCTATCTCTCTTTGTTGCAATGATTTCCTATGGCCCTACTCAAGACAAGGAGGCCCCTTCATACAAGCCAGAGGGCAGCCGTTCTGGGTCCCAGGTGTGAAATGGGTGTAACCTTTCCTCAAATCCTGGGGGAGTTGAGCTGAGCTACCTGACATGGCTCCTACAGCCTCTTGCTTTAAATATCAGACCATAGCGGACCCTGCATCTTCCTGAGTAGACGACAGAGACCCAAAGATGGGGAGACAGTTGGCTCAGGGTCCACAGCTAAGTCAGAGATGAGAGCAGGCCTAGGGTTGGAGCCTCGGCTGCAGCCCAGCCTGACTGCCCTTTCCAGGGACGCAGTGGGGCCTCTGACCACAGGGCCTTTCCATCTCCGTGGCTCCACAGACCCTCTCTCAGTCCCATGTGCTCAGCGCAGTAGAGAAGGCCAAGGGCCTGAAGACTGGCAGTGGTTTCTGATGAAGGCAGACGGCAGCTTCACATTTATGGCAAGTCCCACCCCGTGCTGCTGCCCCACTCTGCAGACAACAGTTGTGCTTCTGTCTGCTGGGGCGCTTCTGTTGTGTGCTTTTTCAATAATCCGCTCTCCTGAAGCCTGGGCTTGACACCCCTGGACTTGGTATCGCTCACCTCCGTGTGTTGTATCGGATTCCCTCGAAGTGAATATGTTAGGTTTTTTTGGAGAACACTTTGTACTCAGTAGTTTTATGGGTATATTGTCTTTGCTTCTGCTTTAAACTGGTTTACTGAATTGTTTCTGGAAAATACAACCACAACTTGGGTTTGTTTCACAGTTCATTTAAACAACAAAAAAGAGGGAATATTTAGTCTCTTTTTAGGTTGGCAGCTCAGCAAATTACAGAAGAGTGGTTTGCTGTGGTTTGGGTTTGCTCTTCAAGTCTTTGGTGGAGGCACAGATATTGGAACATGGTGGGAGGGTGGTCCCTGACTATAGAGGGTGGGAGGAGATTTCTGAATGAGAAGAGGCAGGGGGGAACACAGACGAGGGGTGCTCAGAGAAACAGAAGAAGCAGAATTCTATGGCTGCCCCTTATAACACAAGGGCTTTGAGGGTGAAGAGCAAGAAAATCATATATTTAAAAACTCCCATGCTCGTAGCGATTGTAAGTTAGCTGTTAGAAACTTGATGTAGTCTAGGTCTGTATTATTGTCTACTGCCCCATATTTTTTCAGGAAGAATTGGGGAATACATTTAGCTGCTTATTGCCTGCTGAGGGAACTTCTAAGAACCAATGTCTGATTTCACTCTGCAATCCTGATGCCATTGGTCTGGAGCATGGCCTGGACAGCAGGAATTTTAAAAGCCCCTCAGGAGATTCTGAAGTTTAAAGATTGCTGGGAGAAATGTCAATAACCTCAGATATGCAGATGACACCACCCTTATGGCAGGAAGTGAAGAGGAGCTAAAAAGCCTCTTGATGAAAGTGAAAGAGGAGAGTGAAAAAGTTGGCTTCAAGCTCAACATTCAGAAAACGAAGATCATGGCATCCGGTCCCATCACTCCATGGGAAATAGATGGGGAAACAGTGGAAACAGTGTCAGACTTTATTTTGGGGGGCTCCAAAATCACTGCAGATGGTGACTGTAGCCATGATATTAGAAGACGCTTACTCCTTGGAAGAAAA
>SJYV01050548.1:0-40616 GCA_006410875.1 Neotragus pygmaeus
TGTGTGTGTGTGTGTAATATTTGACTTGTACTCTAGAGCATAGAGAAATCCTTGATGGATTTTAAGCAAGGAAGTGAAATTATTAAATTTAATTTTTTTAAAGACTGATATTTGTATACAAAATACTAGAAAATGTAGATTCTGCAATGCATTCATATAAAAATTCAATGATATAAACACAATGACCATGAACAAGAAAAGGACACAGAGAAGGAATTTCAAGGAACAAATGGTCAACTCTTTCACATATTACTAAAAGAAAAAGAAGGATAGTAGTTATAAGTTTTCTTATTTCAGGAACAGAATTATTGAAGATGTTGGAAAGAACAATCTCATTAATGAAATAGGACCATCGATAAGATTCACATTGAGAAGTTATAGAAGGAGAAAAAGTATAATCCATAAGTCTAGATTCCTTTTTCAAGAAGTATATCTGAAAAGAGGAACATTTTTGTGATATTGAGAAGAGACAAAGTGACACATAAATATTTTCATGTTTGGAGAGGCTGATGAAGGTTATCCATGGAGAGGAAGGCCTCTGGAATCAAGGAGAGGCTGGGAAAATAAGGAACAAATATCTTCCACTGAGATGAGGGAAAATTGAGAACACCTTGTGTGTACATTGAAGATTAATGGTCAGTGTTTGGTAATTAAAGAATTTTATGCCCTATGTTCATTCTTTTTCTCTGAGGCACAAAGCAATTTTATTTTCTAAATGGAAGTAGGAGGGAAGGCAGGGTTAACTTGGTGCTCTCTGAAAATAGAGATTCAGTGAAAGTGAAAGTGAAGTTACTCAGTCGTGTCCGACTCTTTGCGACCCTGTGGACTGTAGCCTACCAAGCTCCTCCAACCATAGGATTCTCCAGGCAAGAATACTGGAGTGGGCTACCATTTTCTTCTCCATGGGATCTTCCCGACCCAGGGATCGAACCTGGGTTTCCCGCACTGGAGGCAGACGCTTTAACCTCTGTGCCACCAGGGAAGAGATTCAGTACATTATTCACATATTTTACTTAAAGCATAAAACCTATGAAGAAAGTGAGTTGATTCTCTGTAGCACTCATATTTGACCTTATAAGCATAGCAAGACATTGAGAAAGGTAGCTGATACATTTCCTCCATCATTCCAATCATTTAGACTTTAAAAATAATACATCAGCATTGTCCATTCATATCACAACGTAAGCTCCTTATATTCCAAGAAAAATATACCAGCCCAGGTTCAATGCACGATACTGGATGATTGGGGCTGGTGCACTGGGACAACCCAGAGGGACGGTACGAGGAGGGAGGAGGGAAGGGGGTTCAGGATGGGGAACACGTGTATACCTATGGCAGATACATGGTGATGTATGGGAAAACCAATACAATATTGTAAAGTAATTAACCTCCAATTAAAATAAATATATTTATTTAAAAAATAACAAAAATATAGAAAATTATAGAAATTATGGTGGAAAGATCCTTAAGGAGTATTTAAGCCCATCAAATACCCTGACAACCCAACATCCACTTGATATGCAGAGAAAAATCTATTACAGTAAGATGTACTGCCAAGCATTAGGCTGACTTTTTCCTATTTAAAAATCAATAAAACATTCACATTGCAGGAAATGTGATAAATATATTTATGAAAGAATAAAACTTTTTCATATGAAAATAGCATATGTTCTCTAAAATCTATAGCTATATTGATAAATAGATGAATCCATTGTAAACGTAAAATATTATCTGTTTAAATCAATGGCTATAATTAATTTGCTAAGGCTATTTTAACTTTTCTTATTTTGATCATTTTTGTTCTTTAGGTTTCACCACTAAAGCAAGAATATCTTGCCCTCTATTGTAGCTCATATAGAAAAATGTTATTTCTATGTTTCCTGAAGCAAAGAGAGAACAATAACAGTAGAACAGAAAAGGGAGGAAAAGAGCAAATATAGTATACATTGGCCTCTAATCAAAAGGGAATGAAGAATAAGCAGTTTTTACCATTGCTGCTGCTGCTGCCAAGTCGCTTCAGTCGTGTCCGACTCTGTCCTACCCCATAGACGGCAGCCCACCAGGCTCCCCCGTCCCTGGGATTATCCAGTCAAGAACACTGGAGTGGGTTGCCATTTCCTTTTCCAATGCATGAAAGTAAAAATTGAAAGTGAAGTCGCTCAGTTGTGTCTGACTCTTAGCGACCCCATGGACTGCAGCCTACCAGGCTCCTCTATCCATGAGATATTTACCACAGATAGCTTTAAGTTCCTTTTCCTGTGCAAAGTCTTCCTAAAACTCTGAACTGTATGTGGACATATGTTTATTTAATTTTATGAAGTACCAGAATATATATCCTGGTACAGTGCCTTGCTATAGCCTTTTATTTTGTGTATATTTCATTTTTATAGACTAAAAGAAAAGCCAGAACTTATTTTTATTCCTTGTAAGATTTTAGTTATATCAATTATACTTATTGAACATTTTGTTGAGAACTTCCAGGAGCAGCAATAATACATATTTGTAGTTTTGGGATTTCAAGCAAAGACATAGTAATATAAATAGTTTAGATTCATCATTATTATTCCTGGCTCTATTGGTCAGGGTTCCATCATAAACAAAACTATACTGTGAGAAGTGGCTCACACAATTTTGGAGACTAAGAAGCTTCACAATCTGCTGTCTGTAAGCTAGAAGTTTAAGAAACACAGGGATGTAATTTAATCTAAGTCCAAACACCAGAGAACCAGGGGAATCAACATGGGGCCATAAGATGGGTGCAAACAGAGTAAATTTTCCCTCCCTCTACCTTTCAATTTTGTTTAGACCCACAACAGACTGGATGATGCCAACCCTCACTGATCTTCTTTACTTGATCTACAGATACAAGTGCTAATCTCCTCTAGCGCCTTCATGGATACACCCCAAAATAATCTTTTACTAGTCATCCAGGCTGGAGAAGACAATGGCATCCTACTCCAGTACTCTTGCCTGGAAAATCTCATGGATGGAGGAGCCTGTAGGCTTCAATACATGGGGTCGCTAGGAGTCGGACACGACTGAGCAATTTCACTTTCACTTTTCACTCTCATGCATTGGAGAAGGAAGTGGCAACCCACTCCAGTGTTCTTGCCTGGAAAATCTCAGGGATGGGGGATCCTGGTGGGCTGCCGTCTATGGGGTCGCACAGAGTCGGACACGACTGAAGCGACTTTGCAGCAGCAGGAGCAGTCATCCAGGCATCCCTCATGCCAGCCAAGTTGACACAAAAAATTTACCAATAGGAACGAACAAAAGTGGTTCCTTTTGTTCTGTGCTGACATACTACCAACTTTAAGTATCCAAGACTGATAGGAACCAATTCATCACAGTATTCTGAAATCTAATCAAACTTAAACCCATACACAAGCACATACTATACTGTAGTCCCTGGGCCAGATATTTCATATAAAATCTTTACTTCTCATAAATTAGAACAATATAAGGAAGTAGTCTTGTCATCCCAACCTACAAAACAACAATCTTAGACTTAAAGATATAAATATTAAGTAACTTGATCAAGGTTACATCATTATTAAGTGGCTGAGCTCAACTTTATGTTCATATTTGTCCAACTGCACAGATCTATGCTAAATTTATTACAAACACAATGAATATATGTGTTGCTTTGAATACAAGAGTTAATTCCAGCCCTGAAGAGAATTTGGTCATTAAACATAGTACTGACTCATATCCAGAAGATAAGATAGACTGACCAGCCAGTGGCCTCACACACAGAGAGCAAGATTGCTGCGGAACAGATACCACATTGTGAATTGATAAAAGTTCTGAAGATGTGAACTTAAAATTTCCTCCATAAAAGGTGCCGCGGCCAGCACAGTCAAGGAGCAACCTCCGTAAGGAGGACGCGAAGGAGAACGCCCGCTTAGAAAAAATAAGAAGACAGAAAGATGGGGTTGAGAGGATCAGACCTTATTGTCTGATACCAACTTTATTAGGTGTTCAGTATATATAGGATAACATACGTGACTTATGACATCTACTAGGTTACTTTGATCTAGATAATCATTCACCAGACCTTCACCCTTGTGTTCAGAACACAATGCCTAGTTACTTGAAGTGTGATAAGCACCAGTGAGCAGAACATAGCTATCAGACATCTTGGAGACACAAAGTCACACATTCTTCAGGGAGGCGGGACAGAGAGCTTAGGGCAATGCCTAGGGGCTCAGGATATCGCTGAGCAGCTCCCAAAACTTTAACCCTTCACGGGCAGTCCCCTGCAAAAGGCACTTACCAACCACTGAATTATTAATACATTTAGGTGAAAGTGAACAAATTAGCTTTTACTGTTTCAATTTAAAAATTAGAGGGTAATAGTAGACCATCGGAGTAAAAATTAGATAATATCTAAAATAAATTTCAGGTCTATGAATAAAATGTAAGAAGAATCTACTAAAAGCTTGGAGAGAAATTGAAAGTTTGCGGGGAATGGGGGCAGTGGAGAGGGAAAGAGATTCCTGTAATTGATGCCAAGATACCAACACACACAAGGTTATGCCCTGAAATGTCATATTTGTGGGAATTAACATTGCTCTGATTATTTTCACATTAGCCTGAAATAGACTTGAAAGAAAGTTGGTAAATTTTCATATATGTATTTAAAGGCTTGGATTTTCTTTCATTTGTCTGATTTTTAGAACTTTATTTAGCATTTAATTCCAGGAAAAAAAAATCTCATTTATGACTTGTTTTACAAAATGGTATTTGAAATAACCCAAAGTAGTTATACCTTAAAATTTTAATGTCAATGCCTTAAGTTGCAAATTAATCAATGCTGAATTTTTCCAATCTCTCACATACTTTTTTTGTCTAGTTAGCTGTAGTCAAGATAAAAAGGTCAAAGCTTTGTCTCTGTAGACATTAAAGTCTCTCTCTTTAAGTTTCACTTTGAAATAATTATAGTTTCATAGGAAGTTACAAATAAATATACAAGGAGGTCCCATGTACTTTTACCCAGGTTTTCCCAATAATAGGTATTGCAGAACTACAGGACAGTGTCAAAACCAGGAAATTGACACTGGTATTATCCACAGAGTTTATTCGGGTTTCCTGTGCATATTTTTCATACACGTGTGTGTGTGTGTATGTGTGTGTGTGTGTGTGTGTAGGTCTACAAAATTTTATCACTTGTATAGTTTTGTGTGACTGCCACTATAATCATGAAACTTAACTGTCTGTCACCAGAGTCTTCCTCACGATACTTATAAATCAATACATTTTCTATGTTTACATCTTTTAATGTTAATGTTTCCATTAATACTTCAAGTGAAGTATTATGCAAACAGTTTGTCACTATAAGAACTGTGAATCTTTACTATACCCTTACAAAGAGGAAGTATCTAGTCATTCCTTGCTAAATAGCTGTATCTTTTATGATAATGCAAGTATGTGGCTTTCTGAAATTGATTTCACTGGAAGTATAAGTAAACTTCTTGGGTGTTTCCAAGTGTATTTTGAACCTCATCTGATTTCTCTTCACTTAACTGTCAGTGTCATGTGTTATACTGTATTATGACTGTATTTGTAAACTAAACAAGAACATAATGGAGGGAATTGTATCATTGAGATCCTCTCAGTTTAAGAATGGTAGCCAAATTGCAAAGGATAGGTTATTTTATAATCATGTGTTGTAAGCTATTTTGCATCATTAATTTCTTTGTGTAGTCATCAAAAGGAGTTAGAAAAGAATTATTTTTTAAAAAGGTTATGTCTTTATAATTTCATCTCAATTTAAAAAGATTTCTGCTGCATCATTCAAATGCTTAAGAGGTATGACTTCAATAAATGTTGCTATTTCTCAGATATGAAGATATTTTGAATTCAACTGAATTCATGACTGGACAATAAGCTTTACTCTTCTCTATTCTAAGCCTCAGTGCTTTAAAAGAATATTTTACTATTGAACATTTTATTTAAAAAAAATTCAACTTGTAGAAGGACCATGGATATTTTTACTGTGGACAATTCTGTCCTTTTTCAGACACCATTTCCAGTGGCTAAAAGAAAACAATATAACCCTAAAAACTGTTAGAAAATCTAACAGTATGGCATTCAAGCAAATATAAATCTCAGGCTACATTAGAAAAAAAAAACAAACTGAACTCAAATACTGATTTGTCAGTATCTAGGAAATCAGAAATCAATTCAATCAATATTTAATGGAAGGAGCTCCCATTCCATTTCATACTTTCAAATTTGTGGAGGTTTTTTCAAAAAAATTTATAGATTTGTTAAAGATATGAAACATAGAGACACTTAGTCAATTTTCCTTTCTATTGTAATTTCCAGTAATATGTGGCAAAATGCTGACTTTGAGTGATAAAGGAAATTTAGCTGTTCTGCTACTGAGTAGTCTTCTATGTCCATATAGCAAGAATTAGCATTCCTAAAAAGGCACACTCATACAATAGTCTAAGAACTTCTGAGTTTAAAGAAATGAAAAATAATTATATATTTTTGTGACTTTCAGCTAGCTCAGTGGTGTGACTGAATCTAGCCATTACTATCAGTTATACTAAAAGCTTTCCTTAAGTACGTCTAGTGTTATTATTAATATCACACATATATAAAATCCTTTCATCTTCCCTTGTGGCTCAGCTGGTAAAGAATCCACCTACAATGCCGGAGACCTGGATTTGATTCCTAGACTGGGAAGATCCCCTGGAGNTTAAACAAGCAGGGTGACAATATACAGCCTTGAAATACTCTTTTCCAGTTTTGAACCAGTCTGTTGTTCCATGTCCAGTATGAACTGTTGCCTTTTGACCTACATACAGGTTTCTCAGGAAGCAGGTAAGGTCATTTGGTTTTCTCATCTCTTTAAGAATTTTCCACAGTTTGTTGTGATCTACATAGTCAAAGGCTTTAGGATAGTCAATGAAGCAGAAGTAGATTTTTTTTTTTTAATTCTCTTGCTTTTTCTATGATCCAATGGATGCTATAAATTTGATCTCTGGTTCCTCTGCCTTTTCTAAATCCAGCTTGAACATCTGGAAATTCTCAGTTCATATGCTGTTTAAGCTTACTTGGAGAATTTTGTGCATTACTTTGCTAGCATGTGGAATGAATGCAGTTGTACAGTAGTTTGAACATTATTGACAGTGCCTTTCTTTGATATAGGAATAAAAACTGACCTTTTCCAGTCCTGTGGCCACTGCTGTTTTTTCAAATTTCCTGGCATATTGCGTGCAGCACTTTCACAGCATCATCTTTTAGGATTTGAAATAGCTCAACTGCAACTCCATCACCTCCACTAGCTTTGTTCATAGTGATGGTTCCTAAAGCCCATTTGACTTTGCAGTTGAAGATGTCTGGCACTGAATGATCATACCATCATGGTTATCTGGGTCATTAAGATCTTTTTAATATAGTCCTTCTGTGTATTTTTGCCACCTCTTATTAATATCTTCTGCTTCTATTAGTTTCCTACTGGTTGGTGTCCTTTATTGTGCACATCTTCACATGAAGCGTTCCCTTGGTATCTCTAATTTTCTTGAAAAGATTTCTNGGTCATTAAGATCTTTTTAATATAGTCCTTCTGTGTATTTTTGCCACCTCTTATTAATATCTTCTGCTTCTATTAGTTTCCTACTGGTTGGTGTCCTTTATTGTGCACATCTTCACATGAAGCGTTCCCTTGGTATCTCTAATTTTCTTGAAAAGATTTCTAGTCATTCCCATTCTGTTGTTTTCTTCTATTTCTTTGTATTGTTCTTAGAAAGGCTTTATCTTCCCTTGCTATTCTTTGGAACTCTGAATTCAGGTGGATGTACCTTTCCTTTTCTCCTTTTTCTTTCACTTCTCTTCTTTTCTCAGCTATTTGTAAGTCCTTCTCAGACAACTATTTTGCCTTTTTGCATTTCTTTTCCTTGGGGATGATTTTGATCACCGCCTCCTATAAAGTGTTATGAAATTCCATCCATAGTTCTTCAGGCACTCTATCAGATCTAACTTCTTGAATCTATTTGTCACTTCCAGTGTATATTTGTAAGGGATTTCATTTAGTTCATAACTGAATGGCCTAGTGGTTTTCCCTATTTTCTTCAATTTATCTCCCTTTTAAATTAGAGATAAGATTCTTGAGGGAAGAGCCCCTGAAGGAGGGCATGGCAAACCACTCTAGTATTCTTCCATGGAGAATCCCATGTACAGAGGAGCCTGGTGGGCTATAGTTCATGGAGTGGCAAAGAGTCTGACATCACTGAGCAACTAACACTTTCACTTTTCATGTTTAATAAGCATTTACATTTTATTCAGATGTCAAATAGATATTTACATTTACAAAGGACATATGTGGCAAGCAATCTTCTAGGCATGAAGTTAACCCTACCAACATAAAAAGATATGAACCTGGCCTTACACAGCTGCCAATCTAATGAAAATAAATATAAGTAAAATAAGTATGTAGTTATGTATTTTGGTAAGTGATTGAGGGGAAATGAAAGAGTGCTGAGTGATAATTATGGTGAGGGAAGTCTTCACTGAAGAGCTTATATTTAAGAAAACACATGAAGGATTAATAGGAATTAACCAGGTCATGAGTAAAGCAAAACAATACTCTAGACACATGGAATAATGAGAATTAAATTCATGAAACAAGAAATGATTTTAGGACATTAGAGTGACTTAATTATTACTGCTATAATTTAAAACTAATTTATTGTCTATATATTTGAAATTATTGAAACTATTTATTTGGAAAGTAAAAATGAGTTACAACACTATTTAAATAATGATTTGGTTTCTTCCTATGTACATCTTTTTGCACACCTGGCTATGTAATTTTGCAGCAATAATTTCACAGATGCAATTATTAATTAGACTTAACAAGGCTGAAAGAGAAGAATCTTCTTAAACCAGGCAGTAAGTTTGATAAAGCAGTTCTCATCTCATGTGTAACTCACTATTTTCTGTCCTTTCCTGGGTCTCGGGCTTTGGAAGGAATTAAGTGACTTTATTTGGTTTATGTTCCCCACAAGAGTTTCTAGCCTCAAATCCCATCAGATTCTATGAAGTGTTTAACCAAAATTGTCTCTTAAGCAGTTGATTACCTAAGTTTCTTCTTTCAGAGATGGCAGTTTTCATCAGCAACTTTATTCACTTCTAGCAAATATGTTAGTTATTCTCTGTGACTATTCCCAACGTCTCTTACTGGTTCCTTCTGTTACTCTTGACAGTTCCCAGCAGCTGTCAGTAGCATTGCTCCCTGGGGGTTACAGATCTCAGAAGCTCTTACCAGAAGTTCTTCAGCAGCTCCTCCTGAGAGTCTCAACAGGGTCTCAGAAACAACCTCTAATGGTAACTATCTGCAGCATGATTCTTTAAAAACACACATCTGAAGGAGCTGCTTCAAACTGCTTTACACTTGCATTAGGGAAACAGCTCTCTGGGTCCCCAGCTGTTTCTCTTCTCATAGAGCTTTTAGGGAAATTTTTGCATTTTGAAAGTCCTTGACATGTAAAATAGGATATGGCATATCTATAAACTACCTGCTGATCAGACATTCAGTAAATTTGCTAACCTTATTTATGAAGAGAGGGTATAGCTAGAAAGCCAGCCAGTTTACCAACTGAATCTGAAAAACACACTGGGCAAGGCTAAATAATAAGTGGGAGAACAATTCATGTTCTCTGACTTCTTATGTGATTCCACCGATAGATTCACAATCTGCTTAATTGCTTCAAGTTAAAATCAAGATTCATCAGTGTATACAAAACAGGCTGCATAGAGCACTATGAAGCTGCCAATGGAAAACTGTTACCCTTTCTCTTTTCTTTAAAAATAAACCCCTAATGCCAGATGCAGTTAATACTGGCAGAAACAAAGGGAGAACTGACTTTGAGGTTTGCCTTTTGTGAATTTTAAGTGCTAACCAGGCAAAACAGAATAAAATATAAAGTGATGGTAGGACATCTCTAGTATACAACAAGGGGCTCTATAATATCACTCATATGATTTCAATTTCTAGGGTTTGAGGGTTTTTCAGATAGAGTGATGATAAGCCAGACTTTCTCAGTGTCTAACTACCCAAAACATTCCTTTTAAGCAAGTTTCAAAGCTGCATTAACTCTTTCAGTGGAGTAATTTCTCCAATGGTACCCTGGTGACCTGAAAGGCAATATAGCTTTCCTACATGTCTCACTTTCCTCAATTTCAAGGCAAAAGTCCAATCAGCCTTTTAGCTGCTGGAAAATGTGCTTATATGAAATTGTTCCAGATGTTTTTCAGTTTATTGCAGTTTTATGAAAGGTCTAAGATCTATAAGAACATATTATTCAGCATAATTAGTAATCAAGAGTGGAGAAGATACTCTTTAAATATCTGAATCCCAATTAATATTTTTGGAAGATTTCACATTAACATAAAGCCTAAACTTCTTAACAGGTTGTGTGACCATTTGTCTAGTTTGTTAAAGACTGTCTTGACTTAAGTTCATTATGACAGCATTATCGTTAATAGTGCCCCTATTTACTTTTAAGATGCGTCCTTGTTTAGATGAAATTTATATGACCACCCTTATGATTGTGCCATAAAAGCCCTGTGATGAATTGGGCTTGTCTAAAACTGCAGACCCACTTTGTATCACTCCCCCTTGTCTTTAGCAATCCAGCTTCACTGAACTTCTTGCGATTGCCTGAATATGAATTGCTCTCTCAACTTTGTGCTTTTACTTGTGGATGGATCACCATGCATAAAACTCCCCTTATTGCTTGATTTTTATTAGTTTTTCAAGGGAAAATTTCCCTGCCATGTTGCTTTAAGTTTTTGTCTATTCCCTTGGCCAGCACCAACATCTCTGATAGGCTCTCCTTACACATTATCCATGGCCCTGCTCTTTCTCAGCACATATATATATATGCTCTCTATGACTGTTTACTGACCTGTCTCTCCAAGACATAACAAACTTTCAAAGGGCAGGGATATTTTGTATCATTGTACCTTAAGATCCTAAAAAGTGGTAATTGCTCAGCCTTGCCTGACTCTGCGATCTCACAAAACATAACCCTCCAAGCTCCTCTGTCCATGGAATTCTTCAGGCAAGAATACTGGAATAGGCAGCCATTCCCTTCTCCAGGGGATCTTCCTGATCCAGGGATCAAACCTGGGTCTCACATGGCCTGTATTTAAAGATTATTAAGTTTTATACATGAATAAGAAATGAATGGACAATTAAGTTCATAAATATATTATGCCTTAATAGTAAAAAGAATAACTTGGTTATTATCTAATTCTATCTAATCTCCTGAAAATAAATACTTTTCATCAGACTATAACAAATTCTGTTTGGTATAACTTTTAGGAACTCAATGTAAAGACCTCTGGATTTGTGTTATACATGGATACTTTTAAGACATTATTACTGACTTTAAACAAAGGATTTTTTTCAAAACAAACTCTGTTTTTGGAATCTTGAATGTGAGCTAATTTTAGAAATATTGACTAATATACACTATTAGCGCTATATATATACACCTTAAAATGAGGCTTATCTTCAGAGATAAGTACATATTTAAATAGATGTCAAAGTATTTTTTATCAATAGACTCCATAATATGACCAGTCATCTATGTAGAAATAAAAATAATTTTGAGAGGACATCCATGTGGCTAGCAGCATTGATAGTTTCAGCTATCAGTTTCCCACAAGCCATCAACACCATCTGTTCATCCCCAGGAAAGCATGTTGGACACACTCCCCCACCCAGAGTATTCGTCATTCCACCCATGCCTTCCTGTACATAGACATCCTGTACACAGATTTCAGCAAGCTGTTTTAACAATTGTTATATTTTTATAGTATCTCAAAATTGTCTGCCACCCTACATGTAATCTCTTTCAGTATTTTTAGGAATTCAAGGCTTTAAAAATAGGAACAATTAAATATGAGGTATGGAAGCTTGCATGTGATGTGCCAGGGGATGAATTGGTCTGTCAATCTATCTGTTTATCTCTTTCTCTCTCCTTCTGAATAGATATAGATATATAAATATAGACAGATATGTAGATATCTATATATATATCTCATACATATAGATTTTTATGTATGATTTTTTAAGATATTTACATCTATCATCTATCTACCAATTTTCATCCCCTGGATGACCACATCACACTTTCTTCATTCACATATATATCCATATTATAGATCCATATAGCACAGTATACAGACTTTCATAGCTAATTAACATTTAAATTCTGTAAGTTGGATATATCTGTTCCCATTTTATGAAGGGCAAAATGAAAACTAGTGACAATAAGATATTTGTTCAAAAGCGAGATTTTTAAAAACAGGAAAATTGGGATTCAAACTTTATCTATCTGCATTCATGATTCTATTGTATTTTTTCTACTGTGTGGTATTGTCTCTCCTATTTCTTATGTACAAATTACAATCTTCTAATGAAGAAATAGGACTTACCAGGTGGTTCAGTGGTAAAGAATCTGCCTGCCCAGCAGGAGACATGAGTCCAATCCTTGTGTTGGGAAGATCCCCTGAGAAGGATTCTAGGGGCTTTCCTGGTAGCTCAGAGGTTAAATTGTCTGCCTTCAAGAATCCCCTGGACAGAGGAGCCTGGTAGGCTACAGTCTATGGGTCGCAAAGAGTTCGACACGACTGAGCGACTTCACCTTCACCTTCACCTGAAAAGGAAATGGGAACCTAGTCCAGTATTCTTTCCTGGGAAATCCCATGGACAGAGAAGCCAGGCAGGACTACAATCCATGGTGCTGCAAAGAGTCAGAAATGACTTACTGACTCAATAACAACAGCAAATGAAGAAAAACAAAAATCTCCAAACAAATTCTTATTCTTAGTTCTCTTATTCTTAATTCCATGGAATATCTATGAGTTTATAAGAATAGAAACTACCCAACATTTAAAATCTATATTTAGACATCTATCACTTACCCAAAAATATCAGGATCATTTTAAAAATTCTCCTACAACCACTTTCTCTTTCATGTGATTCAAGAGTCTGAACTAATTTCATCCTCAAACACTGAGACAATATATTTAGAAATTTCTGAAAACTTGATCAGATATTATTTGTTTACACAATACTTTAGTGAATCACAAGGACAAATTGAGGAGAATTGAATCATAATATACTGAAAACCTATAATATACTAAGTGAGAAGTTATAAGTGAAAATATCTTTATCCTTAGCACAGTATTTAATTTTTATCTCTGTTTTCTCTTTGTTTCTCTTTTACTTTTTATTTATTACAGAACAATCTCAAACTTTTTAAAAAAGGCGAATGCAGTTCAAATATTCTTTTTTTTTTTTTTNACACTGTAAAATAAAACATCAGACGTACAAACTTTTGCATCAGGTAGCCATAGTATTGGAGTTTCAGCTTTAACATCAGTCCTTCTAATGAATACCCAGGACTGATCTCTTTAGCATGTATTGGTTGGATCTCCTTGCAGTCCAAGGAACTCTCAAGAGCCTTCTCCAAAATCACAGGTCAAAAGCATCAATTCTTCAGAGCTCAGCTTTCTTTATAGCCCAACTCTCACATCCACACATGACTACTGGAAAAACCATAGCCTTGACTAGACGGACCTTTGTTGGCAAAGTAATGTCTCTGCTTTTGAATATGCTGTCTATGTTTGTCACAGCTGTCTTCTGAGGAACAAGCACCTTTTAATTTTGTGGCTGCAGTCACCATCTGCAGTAATTTTGGAGCCCAAGAAAATAAAGTCTGTCACTGTTTCCTTTGTTTCTCCATCTATTTGCCATGAAATGATGGGACCAGATGCCATGATCTTCATTTTTGAATGCTGAGTTTTAAACCAGCTTTTTCACCTCCTCTTTCACCTTCATTAAGAGGCTCTTTAGTTCCTCTTTACTTTCTGCCATAAGGGTGGTGTCACCTGTATATCTGAAGTTATTGATATTTCTCCTGGCAATCTTGATTCCAGTTTGTGTTTCATCCACCTGGGCATTTCTCTGGTTAATACCTGGTCTCGTATATGGTTTTATATATTTGTTCTCTGAATAGAAGAATTTTACCCACTTAGAATTACTTTAATCAGACATTCATTTTTATTATCCTAAATCTACTAAATCCTAGCATTTCTAATGGCAATAGTAATACTTAGGTCTCAGAATAAAACCTGAAAAAAAATGACTATCAATTCACTTTGGGCTTATACTCTATTATAGGAATTTGGAATTCTATTCTATTGTTTCCTAACAGCATTTTCAAAAGGTATTCATGCCCTTAAAATAGCTTTTTCTTTTTCAACCATTCCTATCTGGTATTCTTCATCCAGTAAAGTCCAGTCACTGGAGACCTAGATCCCAAACCTGTTTTATAGGTTCTATAATCTAAATACATCATGTCTTCTAATTCTTAATGTCTCATCAATTAAGGATGTATAACAGCATTTGCTATATCATTTTCACAGAGTTACTATAGTAACCTAATCAAATGCAGTCTGCAACAAGGTTTTAAACATTGTACATCATTGTTGTACTGATGTTGTGTACAGTACATCCCACATGCATTTCACTGATATAATTGCCATTATTGAAAGTACATTGCTAACATTCTCTCTGAAAGTCTATACTGTATTCTCAAGCCACATTTAATCACTCTTTTTTTCTTCAGCACTTATTAGTTGTAATGGTTTTACAATTAAAAAAAACAAAACAGCCTCACAGCACTTGAGGTTCTTTTGTCTCTATCGCTAAATATTTAGTAACCTTCCTATATACAGGGGTTGGTGTTAAATATGATTTCTGTCAAGCTCAGTACTTGATAAGTATGCAAAATGATGTCAAACAAAATTAACACATTTCTCCTTCTGGCTTGTTCACATTTAGTATCATTATCTAAAAATATGTGTTAAAAGAAAAAAATTGCTAAACAAAGAAATTTGAATCTAGTTCAAATGATCGTTTTGTAATTCATGAATAATTCAGAATTACTGGAGTTTAGAACAAAAAGGCTTTAGTCTATGTATGCATATACAACCTGAATCTCAGTTTAGTAAAAATCAACAACAAAACAACATATATCATTCGGCTAACTTATCCATAAGATCCTTAAAATCCTATTTCTTTTTTAAAATCTAAGTTCAGTACTTAGGGTGAAGATCTTATCTCAGTTCCTTCTGCAATGTTTTCAGTAACTAATCTTATTAATAATATTTAAGGTTCTTACTGTTTTGCTTATAGTGAAAATTAGAACTAAAATATGCTGAAGCTAAAATCATCACTGTTCTATATCAGAATTATCAATGGATATATAAAAGTTATAGAATCATAATTCATGAAAACTGAAGCAACCTTAAACATTATCTGATCAATTTAGCACAGTCTCAATAATGAAAAAACCTGACACCTGGAGGGTTTAAGTGAACTTCCTGTGTCTACACTGCTTGGGAATACCAGAAATGGATCCAGACTCCTATATCCTGGCCTCACAATTCTGAAAAGTGACCTCTCTCACTGTCTGTTAAGTTACTGGATACAGATGTGGCTAGAAGTAGGGAGAGTAACAAAAAGACTATTAAAATATTTCATTAAAGAAAGGATGAAGACAAACTAGAGCAGAGCTGACAAGAGAGATTAAGGAAACACTGAAACTACGTAGGAAGCAGGATAGAGGCATTACGGTGATGAATTGAAGAGATAAATAGATGGAAGAGTAATATTTTCATAGAGATTCATGCTTGGTCCACGTGGTTCTCCATATCACTACAACTGGGAATATAGGAGCAGATGAACCTTTCATGGGGACAGAAAGAACAGATACCTGGCAAATGCTCAGGAAAATAACTGTGATAGAATCTCTAAGAATTCTACTTGTCAGGTCGCAACTGCCTCCTCAGTTCTCCACTGATGAGGAAAGACCCTTCTCACCTTCCCTCCCTTCCCTCCCTTCCCTGCTCTCAGCTCTTTCCTCCTCCTATTCTATAAAAGCATACCAATATACTTTCCTTAGAGCAAATTACTCAGCTTATACATTGCTGCAAAATAAAACACATAAAAGTGGCTGAAAGTAGCAAAAATCTCAGGCTTCCTAAATATTCATCACCTGAAAAAAAATAGTGAAAGAGTTACTCACTCAGTCACATCCAACTCTTTGCAACCCCATGGACTCTAGTCCACCAGGCTCTTCTGTCCATGGAATCCGCCCAGCTAGAATGCTAGAGTGGGTTGCCATTCCCTTCCTTCTCCAGGGGATCCTTCTGAGCCAGGATCAAACTTGAGTCTTCTGCCTTGCAGGTAGATTCTTTACTGTCTGAGCTACCAGGGAAGCCCCTACCCTTCTTTGAATTCAAATGCATATTATTAAACTGTGTGCTCTCATTTTAATCCTCAAGATTCATTCTGAAGATAATTTAAAATTTTGCCACTCTTACTATATGGCTCTCCTCCAAATTTGAAATTTGTATTACAATGCCACACCAAAATCATCACTGTCCTCCTATTCTCATTTTGATTCTGCCCTCCCCTTACTCCTGTGGTCTCTTGTTGATAATATTAAATCGACCCATTGCTCAAGCCAGGAATTCTGCTACTTTCATTCTCTCAACCAGTCAGTCAACAAGTCCTCTAGAACTTAAAATATTTTTAAAAATCTTCTTGTCCTTCTGTATCCTGTGTCTGGCCAGGTCAATTGACTTCTTGTCATTTGGAAAACCTATCTGATCATCTCATTTCTATTATCTTCCCTTAGAAATTTAATGCCCACTCTAATTACCCTTCAACCGTATATATAAGTATCTTTACTATAGGAAGTTTTCAAGTACATCTGATGCAAAGTAAGTCTAAAAGACTTGATATAATATTGATCTTCTGCTATCAATGACATCCACTACCAGTGACTCTTCCATCTCCTGCAATATGCAACCAGTTTCCTGTCTTTCCCCCAGTCTCATACATCAGTGGCTACCAAAAGGACTTTTTCCCCTCTATTAGAAATAACTCTAGTGCTTCTTTAGAACTTTTGTCATAATTTCCTCACAGCATTTATCAGTCGGCCTTATATTAAATTTACTTCTTAATATGATGTTCTCCTCATTATAATTATTATTCCATATTTATAACTTTCCCCTTAAGCATTTAAAATGATGAATTTGTCATCTAAGTATGTTGTATACAGTATATTGTATCTCAGATGTTCAGTATATTATGAATTAAAATGTGACTATAGGGTTTATGGCAAAAGTGACTATGCAATGGGATGTGAACTGACTTTTTGGTAAGCAGTAGAATCCAAATAGATATTCATGTAAAGAGAAATAAATCTTTGCTCCTACTTTTAATATAGGTACAAAATAATTTGAGGTAGATTACAGATCTCTGTGTAAAAGTAACATAATAAGGCTTTAAGAAGAAAGCACAGGAGAAAATCTGCATAATTATAAAGCAGGAAAAAGTATTTTATAAGATATAGTAAATACTACCCAGAAATATTATAAAATTATAAATTGAACTGTGAAAAGACATCATTAGGAAAGTGAAAAAGAAAGTGACAGACACAGAGATAAAATCTTCAATCTTGTGTCTGGTTAATGATTTTCTCTGGAATTATATAATGAATACTACAAATTCAGCTAGAAACAAAATACATAACATGATAGAAGAATAGATAAAATACTTGAACAGGTATTTCACAAAACCAAATGTTTTAAGATGGGGTGGGGAATAAGTTTTATTACTCATCCTGGAAATCCTACTTAAAAGATTGGCTCCAAATACCAAGATTATGTGAAGTAAATAGCACTCATATAAGATGCTAAAATAAATGTAAAATGGTCAAACTTTTGGAGAAAAAATAGTGATATTTTAAAAGCCTCACTGTATGTAAACAGTACAACTTCCCAGGTGGCATTAGTGGTAAAGAACCTGCCTGTCAATGCAGGAGACGTAAGAGACATGGGTTTGATCCCTGGATTGGAAGATACCCTGGAGGAGTGCATGACAACCTGCTCCAGTATTCTTGCCTTGAGAATCCCATGGACAGAGGAGCCTAGTGGTCTAGAGTCCATAGAGTCACATGGAGTTGGACATGACTGAAGTGACTTAGCACCCACTAACACAGCACAAACCCCATACCCCAGAAATTTTACTCTTAGGTGTATAACTAACAAAAATGTCACCAAAATTCAGGTTTACAAATTCAGTAATCATGACATTACCAACCTGACACTATCCAAATATTCATCAGTGGTAGATGAGATAATGGTATGGCACAATCACACAGTTGCATGTCATAAACCAATAACAGTGAAAAACCACAGCTATATACAACAATAAGCTGAACCTTAAAAACAAAAAAAGAGAAAAGAAGCCAAAGAGAAATTGTATGATTCACTCTCTATAAAATTGAGAAACAAGGAAACTACTATTTGAAAATATATCCAGAGGATGGTTACCTTTGGCAGAAGTTTGTGACTAGAAGATGGCATAGGATATCTTCAGGGAAGCTAGTAATATTCTTTGATTTTTATTGTTAGGCAATTTGTTTTGTTATTTTCATTATTTTTTATCTGGGTACTGATACACAGATGTGTTCAACTTGCAGAAATTCATAGATTTGTACACTTACAATGTCTATGCTTTTTAACATGCATGCTATACTGGAATAAAATTTTAAAGTTTCTACATAGAAAAATATTTACCTATCTGGACATAATTACATAAAATATAAAGATATATCAATCTACAAGCTGTATTGTAACTATAATTACAAACTTTAGCTATAAATTTGCATTAACACCAGGGAAGCAGAAATCATGAGGAGTCTCAGAGAACTAGGATGCCATACTAAATATTTTGGATGTATGATGACCCTAAGATAGTTGTGTCCCTTGCCTGAAATTAATTGTATCTGTATCCCAGGCTTAAGAAAGAAATTATTTGAAATCTTCCTGTCATTTTCAGTGGCCCAAAGAATAATAATATTGTTTATTATTATGTGTTTTGTTTTTATGCTTAATTTTGTAAATATCTTAGATGCTCAAAAATAGTCTTCATTGACTTTGAGTGTAGAGTGCTGAGTAGTTGGCTATTTAATAATCAGGAAAAATTTTACATACTTTTCTTGGGAAAATAAACAAAAAATGATGTTCTTTGATCTATTTATTTTCTATACTTGGTTTTAAAGGTGTCTTGCCATTAAAAGCCATTCAATTTTTCCATCTAAATATTGGTTATTTTTCTAATTTTATACTGAATTTATATAACTGTAATGACACCCAAGTTGGTAAGATAAAAATTGCAATGAGTTAGAGTAAATATGACCCAGGTTCTAACTTCATATTGTTTATTAGTATATACAACAAAGCAAAAAACTGGGGTTCAAAATGAACAAATGAAAGCAATTCTCAGTAATAGTAAAAGATTATTAATATATTTCCTTAAAATAAACAAATTCAATTCTGGCCATGCTTAATAAATGGATTGACAGTATACAAAAATGTCAAAAGTTCAGCAAAATATTCTGTATGGTAATCTTTGAATGTATGTTACTTTAACATACAAAATTTATTTTTTTATTTCTACTATCTGATCATCTTTCTTATACCTTTTCTATTAGTTTTAAAATCTCTGAGAAGCAAATTTGATGTCCCTTATAAAAGAAAAAGCCAAATAAATTTAACCTTCTTTTATACTTAGATGTCAATTGGGTAATTAATACATTTATTTTACTATACAATTTGGATATATTTGTATAATTCGAAAGGTTGGGTTTTGAAGGAATAACTATGTAAGTTTAATTCATGCTAGCTGTAGAATCTCTGGATGCCTTAGACACCTGTGTGTGTTCCTGTGTGTGTGTTTGTGTGTATACACATATACTATATTGCATGCATTTATCCAAATACTTATATAATTACTAACATATATCTTTTAGAAAAGAAAATAATCTTCTCCTTGTCATTATTTTATGATGCAGCCTGGAGAATATTCCTTAGTGTATGTCTAAAGCAGAAATCTAAGAGGTAGATTCTGTATAAAAGGATCATATAATCATTTTTATCATTAATCTTTTCAATTTTATCCCCAAATTAACTGATAGTATATTAATGTCAAGTGTGACTAACTTAGAATTCTGCTTATAAATTTTTTTTTCACATTTCCTTCCAAACAAATTTCCTTCATTGCCTTTTCCAAATTTTACATTAGACTATAAGTGCAAATTTAATGAAAGCACATTCAGTGGAAACACAAGCTAATTAAGTGACTATGATGTGTGCATGGTTAGTGGGGCGATGAGGAAATAGCTTAATCTCCAAGAATAGGTGATACATGGTTAGCACTATGCTGAGTATTTAACATCACTTCACCTCATTTCATTTATCTGTAGAATTTAAATGAAGATACTTTGGGTGTATAAAAGAGCTTAAAATCAATACAATGTGGCTACTATCATTAATAACGATAGACTTTAAATATTATTTCTTGTTTACTCTTCATAGGCAAGTGAAATATAAAACAGAATGACTGAAAAGATGAACAGATATATCTGAGGTATATATTTAAGAAATTTTAGATGCATTAGCAGATTCCCTATTTTCTTCTCATTCATCATTTTACTCAGAATACTTATGGAATACTTATCAATTTCTAGTCACTGTGCCAAGCACTAGTAATATAAGAATGAAAAATTTAAAAATTCACATATAGTAGTGGAATAAGACACATAAACCAAACGCTGCAATACAGTATGAGAATTGCTATGGAATATACACAAATAGGGGGTTGCATGATGATAGAGTAGAAAGGTATCTAAAATAGGGCAAGGGGAATGAGTCATCAGGCAAGGCTCTTCAGGTGATGTTAGCAGTGTTAGTTGCTCAGTTGTGTCTCACTCTTTGCGATACCATGGACTGTAGCCTGCCAGGATCCCCTGTCCATGGGATTCTCCAGGCAAGAATATTGAAGTGGATTGCCATTCCCTTCTCCAGAGGATCTTCCCAATCCAGGGACTGAACATGGATCTCCTGCATTGCCTGCAGATTCTTTACCGTTTGAGCTACAGGGAAGACTTTTACAGATGATAAAATGCCTCAAAAAAACAAGTGGAGATGGGCACTTACAGGAATGTGAAACAGTAATGACAAATTCACAATGGCTTAGAGTAGGCAAAACTTTGTTAGTGGCATTGGATTTGGTCTGCTTCTCTGTGGAGATTGGTGAGAAATGGCACTGTGAAGGTAAACAGAGGTCAGATTATGTAGAGTACCATTTATATCACACCAGAGCCTGGAAATGTTTCTATAGGTTCAGTTCAGTTCAGTTCAGTCGCTCAGTCATGTCTGACTCTTTGCAGCCCCATGAATTGCAGCACACCAGGCCTCCCTGTCCATCACTGACTCCCAGAGTTCACCCAAATTCATGTGCATCGAGTGGGTGATGCCATCCAGCCATCTCATCCTCTGTCATCTCCTTCTCATCCTGTTCCCAATCCCTCCCAGCATCAGAGTCTTTTCCAATGAGTCAACTCTTCACATGAGGTGGCCAAAGTATTGGAGTTTCAGCCTCAGCATCAGTCCTTCCAGTGAACACCCAGGACTGGTCTCTTTAGGATGGACTGGTTGGATTTCCTTGCAGTCCNGCCCAGCGTTTCTCATGATGTACTCTGCATAGAAATTAAATAAGCAGGGTGACAATATACAGTCTTGATCTAGTCAATGTCCAAAATGTGGTCTATATCAGATCTAGGTGCATATGTGACTTCCTAGTTTCTCAAGTACCATTCTTTGGGTACAGTTCCTTTCAATCTGTAGAACTATAAACTAAGCAGACAACACATCATATAAACATATGACACACACACACAAACACGTAATGATAAAATAGGCCTAGGATTCTCAGCAGAAATATTTCTATTCAAAAAGAATGAAATGGTAGGCATACAGAAATCACTTGTACATTGCAGATTTGAAATCAGGCTAAGCAAATGTTGAACATTCTTTCATTGGAACTCAATTCTATTTCTGTCCAGGAGATAGTCTCCATTGTAGGTCAGCTCTTAGAGGCATGCTTCCTTTTTTTTTTTTTCCCATCAAAAATAACACGTGTGCATTTAAATAGTTTCCTATCTGCTAGTAGAATTTGAGAAAAAGAAGAAAAATCTTCTTTCTCTTTGGTGTAATATGTGCACTTTCAGTCCATTATGGAAAAATTTTTTGCTGATAACTATAATGGGCTTCCCTGGTGACTCAGCAGTAAAGAATCCACCTGCAATGCAGGAGGCGCTGGTTCGATCCATTGGTTGGGAAGATCCCCTGTGTGTGTGTGTGTATATTTCCTTTGTAAATATTCTGGGACTCTTACTGGTGTCCACTCTATTTGGCAAACCCATTTTCACAAGTCTGTTTTTGTTCCTAATGGAGGTGCAGCACCCTTAAGCATCTTAGTAGCTCTGTTGTTTAATAGATAGAACTATGAAACATATCCTTAACACTCTTAAAAGTGTGTAGCCTCAGTGCTCTGAGGAACCATCTGTCATCATTCTGAAGCTTTAACAATGGATTTTAAAAGCACAAATAATGTGAGATTAAAGGAATTTAATTTTCTCAAAAGTTTCATACTTTGCATGTTCTATGCATAAGGGCAGGGGAAAGGAGATAGGGAGAGGTTTGAGTTTTTTAAAATGGTATCATCTGCCAATAGGTTAAAAACAATAATTTTTTCAGGTACATTCGTAAATACTGTTTAATTATGAGCATATATTGTAAACGGTCATAAGCCACTCTTTGGTAAATTGGAATTTATTACATCAGAAACAATCATATTCTGTGTTGTTTTCAAAAGAGTGTGACCTTTTTTCCCTATATTTGTATCTAAAATATCTCAAAGAATAAGTGATTACACCTTGAGTCTTGAAAAGTAGATTAAAATAAGTCAAAACCCATGCACCAGCCCCTTGCATCCTACATCGAACATAGACCGGCGCCTCATTTCTTACATGATAGTATACATCCTTCAATCCAGAGAGACGTTGTGGGGTAGAAGGTGGGAGGGGGATTCAGGATTGGGAGCTCGTGTACACCTGTGGTGGATTCATGTCGATGTATGGCAAAGCCAATAGAGTATTNTTTCTTACATGATAGTATACATCCTTCAATCCAGAGAGACGTTGTGGGGTAGAAGGTGGGAGGGGGATTCAGGATTGGGAGCTCGTGTACACCTGTGGTGGATTCATGTCGATGTATGGCAAAGCCAATAGAGTATTGTAAAGTAAAATAAAGTAAAAAAAATAATAATAATAAAAGAAAGGTAATGCAAGTAAAAAATAAAAAATAAAAAGCAGAAACATTACTTTGTCAATAGAAGAAAAAAAAAAGTCAAAACCTTGTGGATAAACTTCAGAATTTTTTAAACAGTTATTTATAACCTATAATACAGTGAATTGACCCATGCTTTCAAGACCTGATAATTACTAAGGAAATTAAATATGCTATATGGAGACTAATGAAAATGGCAAGGATATAACTATTGGGATGAAGTAAACAGTATCAGTTTTGAATTGTCAGGACATCGCATATCTTTTTAGAAGAATACTACAAATCAGCGGTTCATACTGTGACATCAGTTAAAACCAGAGATTCTGAGGAAAATATCACTCCCTTCAAACCTTGCTGGTCTTGTCAGAATATCAGAGAAGGTGCACCAAAAAAGCCAGAAAATCATGTTCCAAATACTTGTAAAAAAAACAAAATTATGAATGATGAAATTAAATATGGAATGTAGCAAACAATTTTCACTGATTTCAAATTCTAAAGTTTGCCTTTACTTGTGTATTTTCTTTTAACTTTACTGTGCAAACATTTTTAATAGAAAAATTTGATCTAGTTGTTTAGAGTTTTGAAAATAAGTTATATTTTAAAGATAAAAACAGTATATTCCTCTTCCATATGACTTTTAAAATAATTTAGTTTCCCTATTACCTTGCTGATTTAAAAATCTATCATTTATTTTGTATATTTATAACTACTGCATGTGAATACATGGTTATTACATATTAATTTCAAAACTAACTTCTAAATTTATGCCAATTCTCTTTTTTTCCTGAGTAATATTTACAAGATAGCTCAATTCCATCTTTATTAGGATAATTTACTTTATATAGCATGTAATTTCCTGAAAACAAAATTATATATAAGACTGTCTATCTTCATATGCATATTTTACACTTGTAAATTTACACTGGTAAATCATTTATTAGAGTAAAAGGAAGTAATATAACTTAAGTGTTAGAAGTTCACCCTGTTACAGCAGTGAATATACATGACTGAGGACTACCTAATTTCTGTCACTCAGTAAATTATTATAAGACAATAACTTAAATTCCTCTAGCATATTCTGTAGATATAAGACTGTTGATTATATAGCAATCTTTTGGCAATATTATTTAGGAGTCAGCTTCAAAGTAAATGAAAAAAAATGAAGTTGAGAGGACGTGATTGTTTTAATTAGCATGATATAGGGAGAAAAATTTGTGGTAAGAAAATAGAGGTTTAATGGGAACTGTACTCAGGATTGCTTAGACTCTTCAAAGCTCTCTGTGCTATACTCAAGTGTCCTGATTATGACTGGGTAAAAATTTTCATTTAATGGACTAGGGGACATTTTTGGATGGTCCATGCAGTATGCCATATGTTAAATGAATTCCCACTATTTATTTCTCTTGTACTCACCACAAATATTCTCTAAATATGCTCTTGGCTTGTTAAGTACATACTTCCAGTTTGTTGTCAAATTTGTGGCCTGTGGGAGTGGGAGATTTTTCTAACTCTAGTGTGCTGCTAAGTCGCTTCAGTCATGTCTGACTCTGTGCGAACCCATAGATGGCAGCCCCACCAGGCTCCCCTGTCCCTAGGATTCTCCAAGCAAGAACACTGGAGTGGGTGATTCCTTTTCCAATGCGTGATAGTGAAAAGTGAAAGTGAAGTTGCTCAGTCATGTCCGACTAGTAGCGGCCCCATAGACTGCAGGCTACCAATCTCCTCTGTCCATGGGATTTTCTAGGCAAGAGTACTGGAGTGGCTTACCATTGCCTTCTCCAGTAGCAGACACTACTTGGGACTTACTTAATATCCATTCTTCCCTGGTCCCCCTTTCTAAGTTTGCAGAAACTTGATGTTACTCTGGTATCAGTCACCATTGAGCTTAGAAAAGATAATATTTTCCCCAGCCTCAAGGAAGAAATCACAATTAGTCTAAGATAATCTTTGCAACAATGTATCCTTTGGAAAGGTTGTTTGACTAATCCTCTATTTTCATGTAATGCTAAGTATGCTGGAGAACAAGAGTTGCGAGCTTCTTTTTTTTTAAATTTATTTATTTATTTATTTTTAAATTTAACTTTACAATACTCTATTGGGTTTGCCATACATTGACATGAATCCACCACAGGTGTACACAAACATACTGGGCCATAAATCTAACCTCAATAAATTCAAAAAAATCGAAATCATTCCAAGCATCTTTTCTGACCATAATGCACTCAGATTAGATCTCAATTACAGGAGAAAAACTCTTAAAAATCCCAACATTTGGAGGGTGCGAGCTTCTTTTGATCAAAATAACCATAGTTCAGTTCAGTCGCTCAGTCATGTCCGACTCTTTGCGACCCCATGAATCACAGCACACCAGGCCTCTCTGTTCATCACCAACTCCCAGAGTTCACTCAGATTCACATCCATCGAGTCAGTGATGCCTTCCAGCCATCTCATCCTCTGTCGTCCCCTTCCCCTCCTGCCCCCAATCCCTCCCAGCATCAGAGTCTTTTCCAGTGGGTCAACTCTTCGCATGAGGTGGCCAAAGTACTGGAGTTTCAGCTTTAGCATCATTCCTTCCAAAGAAATCCCAGGGCTGATCTCATTCAGAATGAGATCATTCATTCATTCAGAATGAACTGGTTGGATCTCCTTGCAGTCCAAGGGACTCTCAAGAGTCTTCTCCAACACCACAGTTCAAAAGCATCAATTCTTCAGTGCTCAGCCTTCTTCACAGTCCAATTTTCACATCCATACATGACTACTGGAAAAACCATAGCTTTGACTAGATGGACCTTAGTCAGAAAAGAAATATTAAATGAGCTTGCTCAGCCAGGCACTTTATCTACCACCTCTCAGGTTCAGTCTCTTGCTTCTTCCTTCTTTCAATGGCAATTTATCTGGTTTCCCCATACCTTCCTTATTCCAGTTAAATTCATCTTTACAGTTTTCAGAGTGAAATATTAAAAATGCAAACCTGACTGCATTAATCTCCTTCTTAAATTCATTCAGTCACTACCCAATTATCTACAAGACCCAATCTTCATCTTTCAACAGTAAATCCTTCCATATCCCATCTCCTTTTCCCCAGAATGGTTAAAATATTCAGTTTTCATTATAAACATTGGTGTATGTGACTTCTCAGGACAATGTGAGTTTCTTGATTACAGTGGTAATTTATTTATTTTCTTACTACAGTGGTACTTTATTTATTTACACAAGGTACATATAAAAGAAACGTTATAAATACTTGCCAAATAGTGGGACTAATAGGGTAGTTACAATTATTTAAAAGGAACTATTAACTTCAGTTATTAAGGTTTAAGTAGATCTCCAATCAACAAGGAAAATAGATTTTGGGGACACATCATTTGCCAAAGCATGCAGTATCATCCATCTGTGATATGGTATTTTAAAACCATTTCACAATCAATTGTGGAGGCAATTTGAGTATTATGCAACCTGAAGCGAAACTCTGAGAGGAGATTTTGAGCTTCAGAAATTTTAACTCCCCTCAGGACATGGGAATCAGAAAGGAGAGGGCTATATTGTATTATACTCTCCTAAACTCTCTTTGCTAATACAAGTGTCTCATATGTAAGCTTCTAAATACATTTTTAGTCAACATATATTGTATCTTTGAGCTATTTATACTGTACTTTATTCCATCTTGTGCACCTTAGCTGGAAATATATCTTCAATTCCAAATAATTTATAGCATCTGTACTATTCTCTCTCTCATCTCACAAGAAAAAAAAAAAAAATTTTTTTTCCAGTTCTAACAGCCATAGATTGAATGGACACTATTGAAAACAGAAGTGGCAAAGTGCTAAAACATAGTCAGTCCCTGTTTTCATATCAGATGATATGGCTGAAGGAATAAAGTAATCAGCTATGTTAAGAAAATTTACTTATTAAATCACATTGACATATTCATCTTTTAGTGCCAGGTCATTCATTTTTCATGCACTGTCACTAACTTTTTTTCAAGATTGCCTTCTTTTCCTTAGTAAAATTTAATGACATTTTACTTGAATTATAAGTGCAAATTTCAGTGACTTTTAACAAAGTAAATACATTAATGACACTGCCAATCTGATGACATATTTTAATGTTGGGATCCTTCTAGAAGTTGCTTTTGTATATGCCATACAGAAATACTCTTCTGGCTTTTATCACCATTAATTAGTTCCCTAATTTTTGAACTGTAAGTAAACAGAATCCTACAGTATGTCATATTTTATGGCTGATTTCAATTGCATAACACTACCTTTTAAGATTTCTACAGATAACTGAAGGTAGTGATATGTTTTCATCTCATTTCTATATTAAACATTGTTCTATAACAACTTAATTTGTTTATTTATTTTACTTTGAAAGGCCATTTCAGTTGTAACCAGATTGAGGCTAACGCATGTGTGCTCAGTCATGTCCAACTTTCTGCAACCCCATGACCTGCCAAGGTCCTCTGTCCATGAAATTCTCCAAGCAAGAATACTGGAATGGGTTGCTATATCCTTCTCCAAGTTAATGAGGCTAATGAGAATACCCTAAGTACAACATTCTAGAGTATATGTGCTGGTACACAAATATATGCATTTCATTTGTATATATTTAAAGTTTAAATATATACATATATATATATGTTTTAAGGTTCAAATTATTGGTTCACATAAAATTCATTAATCTACTTTAACAGAAAAAAAGAGAAGCAGTTTTCTGAAGTGGTTTGTATTGATTTTAACTTATACCTGAAGTATGTAACTGTTCCATGAATTACATAGTATTGCCAAAAGTGGCAAAAATCTTCCTTTTTAAATTATAGACATTCCTTAAAAATTACAACACAAAAATGATTTAATTTGCTTTTCCTTGATAAAGCGTAAGGTCAAAATACCACATGTTTATTGGCTGTTTAAATATCATCTTTTGAAATATGAAGTGACTATTTAACCTTTGCCCATTTTTATTAGTCTCTGTTGCTTTTTCATGTTAGTATGTAGGGGTTTCTTATATTTTCTGTATTTGAATCATTTGTCAGACATTTATTTTGGAAATTGTTCCTGTGACTACTTTGACTTGTATTTTCACACTTAGTGATGTGTTCTGATAAATGTAATTTTTTCTATAAATATATTTTAGTTTATAGATTTTTAATGGCCAATATAGTTTTCTCTGTTTATAAAATCTTTTCCTTTTCAAGGACATAAAGATATCCTCTTATGTTAAATTAGTAGCTTTTATTCTCCTTCCTACTTTATTAATACTTTATGTTTAATATATATGCATTTATCATGTAAAGTATATGACAGTGCTGCATAATATGATAGCCACAGGTCCTATGTTTATTCAAATTAAAATTAAAGCTTAAAATTTAGTTTCTTTCTCTGTTACATTATTCACAAATCAAATTCTCAACAACCTCATGTAGCTAATGGCTACCACATCCAGGAGATGTATAACATTTTCATCATACAGAAATTTTTGGACTGTGCTGGTCTAGAGTCACTCTTTTCTCCCCCATATATATATAGTTAATTGGCCCAAACCATTTCTGTTCTTCCTGTTCTTCAGTTTTTTGGCTCATCACAACAAAGATTGGGAGTGATGGACATTAAAGCCCCCTCGGTGTGTCATAGCTCTCAGGTCTTGGATAGACCATGTTATAGTTCTCAGGTCTTGAATGGACCATGTTATGGCTCTTAGACAAATCAGTGTTACAGCTCTATTTTATTTAGAAGATAGCAGGAAAATCCATCTTTGAGGAGTGAGGGCACGTTGATCCAAAGACATGAGAAGAGCGCCCCAGCATACGTGGGATAGAGAGAGAGAGAGACAGAGAGAGAGAGAGAGAGAGAGAGGCGTTAGCTTTGGCTCCTCTGTTTATATGTTTACCTTTCCCGGGCCTGTCCTATGTAAATTGGGCCAGCCAAGAGTGTTGTTTGTTTTACCTGAGGTCCTCACTCAGGTCCTTGGACCATTTTTTNAGAGAGAGAGAGAGAGAGAGAGGCGTTAGCTTTGGCTCCTCTGTTTATATGTTTACCTTTCCCGGGCCTGTCCTATGTAAATTGGGCCAGCCAAGAGTGTTGTTTGTTTTACCTGAGGTCCTCACTCAGGTCCTTGGACCATTTTTTGTTCTATTTTCATGGGGTTTTCCCTTCTTTGTCTTTTAACCCCTGCCATTTTTAACTCCTTTTCCCTATTCTACTATCTAACATTCCCAAATCTATTTACAAAGAATATTTGTCATAAAATAACTGTCAATATATGTGTAAAGAAAAAAAAAAGTGTTGCCTCACATTCTAATTCTACAAGGATCAAGCCATTAGCCATTAGTCATCAAAACAACTGACAGTGCATCCTGAAGGAAATTCATGATGGAGAAAAACAGAAATATATCAGTGTCTATATAGTTAACATATACATGTAAGAAAAAATTATATGACTCTAGACTCTTTCATTTTCCATATATAGAAAAGCACTAAAAATTATTAACTTAAAATATCTATTCTTTGTGATTAGCAGTAATCTTTTTATGCTGGACTACTAATTTCTCCCAGCAAAAAGACATCTTTTATATCCTTCCCTTATCAGAGCATTTCCTCAGAACTTTGTTGCAAACTGTCTCTCAGGTCATAGTCCTCAGTAAGTTTTCCAAATAAAACTTAACTCATAAATTTTATGTTGTGGTTTTATTTTACTTCAGTCCACATATGTGTAACTTTGTGTTCTCTATGCTTGCCACTGAATTATTGTCTGCTCTGGTAACTAAACCATATTTGATGTGTTCTGCATCATTTTTTTTTTTTTACATTATTTCAAAGAATTTAAAATCTAAGTCAATGTTGAATAAAGATATCGTAGTAAAAATATTTTTCTTATTCCTTATCTTGAAAAATTTTTATTGGTTTTTCACCATTAAGCATTGTAACAAGTTGAAAAGCTCTACCCTTAATCCACAGTCCTCACTTTTACATTGTGGTCCATAAGAACCCTTCCATCCCACATCTGCATCATTGATGAAGGGAGATTTTCCCCTTGAAAATTACTGACTAACCATTTGGCAGGCTTTGAAAGGCCAGGTAATTAACACCTCAAATAAGCAGTTCTTAACTACTTACTGGATCACAGTGGTATGTAAATATTCCAGTGGTATGTAAATATTCCTTTCCTTAGAGGCATGTGTTTTGAAGCATTTTCCAGAGTTTCCCCATTGAGTTAAGCTTGAATTATCTACTATGTAGCCGTCTCAAAACCTCTCTCTTTATGGATTTCCTTCTCTATATCAATGTCCCCTTATTCCTATTGGTGTACCCTACAACACCCAAATAAACTATTTCCTATTTTCTCTTGGATCCTTGTCTCTGCCTTTCCTTTGGAAGCAATGAAAACTAAGGGACATATGCTTTTTTTCTGCTACCTTTTTATCAGATTAAAGAATTTCCTTTCTATTTTTACTTGTTAAAGTGTTTCTTTTTTCTTTTTCATGAATGGGTGCTAAATTTAAATATGTATTTTTCTTCTTTATTCTGTGAGTGTGGTAAATTATATTGGTTGGTTTTCAAGTAAATAAATAAATTTGTATTTTTGGAATAAATACAAACTGGTTATTACTTAATAGATCATAAATTTGTTTGCTAATAATTTCTTTAGAATTTTTGCATCAATATTTAAAAGAGATCTGTCTGTAACTTTCTTTTCTTGCAATGTTTACGCTATCATCAAAGAAATATTGTACCAAAAAACAGTAAAAAAGGCAAGGGAGACGTTGTTCAAGATTGTTGCAAAAGGGGAAAGAGATTGAACTGATCTCCACTAAAATAAAAGGTATGAGTCTTTAATCACTGAGTGAAATAGTGGATAAGTACTGGAGGACACTAGGGAGAGGCTGGCCAATGGTGATTAGGCCACCTTTTTTGTTAATTAGTTCTTATTAACAAAGAGGAGACTTAAGAAATGCAAGTTCAATCTCTGTGTTAGGAAGATCCCCTGGAGAAGGGGATGTCAACCCACTCCAGTATTTTTGCCTGGAGAATCCCATGGCCCAGGGACTCTGATGGGCTACAGTGCATGGGGTCGCAAAGAGTCAAACATGACTGAAGCTAACACAGTAAAGAGACCATGCTATTAACACTTTTCTCCATGATTCCATTTCAAAGAGATGCTACTAGGTCTTTTAGGTGAGAAATTCTTGGGCTGCAGACTGACTAGAGGTTGGAGAAAATTAGCACCTCAAAGGTGAGGCAGGAGATAGGAGGTCCCTAGGCTAAGCATCTGTAGCTCATATCCTGTGGACAGATGCTCCAAAATAGCAGGCAAGAGAGCATAGCTAAGACCTAACCCAGGTAAAAGACCACATATTCTTCAAAGTCAAGGAGACCTTCCTGACTACATATGCTCAGAAAGGCTCCTTGGAGGTCAAAATAGAGGGGGTATCACCTCATAGTATGTAATGTCAACCTACATACTCTACATTCTCTTGGCTAGAATCCATCTTGGCTAAGAGATGCATGTACATACAAGGGAGAATCCTAACGTATACCAAATATGAATTCAGAACCTGGCAAAGCAAGATACTGACCAAGGGAACCTGGAAGAAACACCCCATATAAGTGATTCAAACTACCATGAGGATGTGATTCTCTCTGAACCCACCTCTATATCTATATACATGTACTCCTTTCCCTCCTAATAAACACTTAACTTGTTTCACTATTTCTCTCTGTGGAAATTCATTTCTACACAGCTGATGGGTCAGGGCCTTGTCACTGGCCACTGTCTCTGGTAGTCTAGTGGCTAGGATTCAGCACTGTATCTGCCATGGCCTGACTTCAATCTCTGACCAGAAACCAAAACCCTGCTTTAAGCTGTTGCAAGCCAAAGTCACTGGAAATCAAAGGGATGGAGCAAAGATAGATAATTACAAGTTTTTTTTTTTAATTAAATTCTGTTAGAAAATGAAGGTCAGAACTAGAGACAAGAAGAATCTTATTTAATATTTAGTCAAAGTGAGGGGACAATGCAAACTTTGTTTGGAAACCTCCCAGATTCTGCTCTGTGCATCTCTTATTTTGATTGGCTCTCATTTGTATCCTTTTGATATAATAAAACTATAATTATAACTGTAACTCTTTCTTCAGTTTTGTGAGTCATTCTAGTCAATTATCAAATCTGATAATATCAAATCTGAGAGCAGTTTTTGTCTCTCAAACTTGCAAACTATGACAGAAGTCTTAGGTAGACTTGCTAATCTGGAGAGGACTGTTGGCTAATTATAAATATTCAGATTAATCAAGTACTCTTATTCCACCTACCTTTATTACTATATTTATATTCATTCTTTTGGTTTTCTTTTGATATTTATCCTAAACTTTCCATGAGGTCACAAAGAGTTGAACACAACTGAGCAACTTTCACTTTCACTTTATAATGTGCATGACTGATGCACTATCCTTTTATTTTAGGTCTGTTAACTATAACTATTGACAGTTATAACTATATAACTGTTTTATCTGCCTGAAAATTACTTCATTTTTGCTTCACATTTGAAGAATATTATCAAAGTCTTTCCCAGTGGCTCAGTGGTTAAGAATCTGCCTGCAATGCATGAGCTGTAGGTTCAATCCCTGGTTCAGGAAGATTCCCCCAGAGAAAGGCATGACAAACCACTCCAGTAATCTTGCCTGGAGAATCCCTTGGACAGAGGAGCCTGGCAGGCTACAGTCCATAGGATCTGCAGAGAGTTGGAAACAACTGAAGCAACTTAGCATGCATGCATGCATCAGAGTGTAAAAATCTTGGTTGATCTTATTTTCTTTCACTATAGATATACCCATTGATATACCCATTGTCATTTGAATTACTTTTATTTTCCTATTGAAAAATCAGTTGTATTGTGATTATTGCTTATTTGACTATAATGAGTTTTTATTTCTGGCTTCATTTAAATGCTTCTCTTTGCCTTTCACATTCATTGTTTTACTATGATATGTCGCAATATTTTGTTATAATTTTATTGCTTGAATTTGTTGTTCTTTTTTGAATTTGTAGATTGAGATTTTTATTTTCTTTGAAATATACTCAATTGTCATATCTCCAGACAGTGTTACTGACTCATTTTTCTACTGTTCTCATTCTGCTGCCACTGCTAAGTCGCTTCAGTCCTGTCCAATTCTGTGCAACCCCAGAGACGGCAGCCCGCCAGGCTCCGCTATCCCTGGGATTCTCCAGGCTGAATACTGGAGTGGCTTGCCATTTCCTTCTCCAATGCATGAAAGTGAAAAGTGAAAGTGAAGTCGCTTAGTCGTGTCCGACTAGTAGCGACCCCATGGACTGCAGGCTACCAAGCTCCTCTGTCCGTGAGATTTTCTAGACAAGAGTACTGGAGTGGCTCGCCATTGCCTTCTCCGGTTCTCATTTTAGGACCCCCAAATATACAAACATTCAACTATCCTCAAATTCTGATATAGTCCTTACATTGTTTTTGATGTTTCCAATGCATTTAACGTAGAGAGAGGGCAACGGCCACCCACTCCAGTACTCTTGCCTGGAAAATCCCGTGGACAGAGGAGCATTGTAGGCTGCAGTCCATGGGGTCGTGAAGAGTCAGACACGACTGAGCGACTTCACTTTCACTTTTCCCTTTCATGCATTGGAGAAAGAAATGGCAACCCACTCCAGTGCTCTTGCTAGGAGAATCCCAGGGATGGTGGAGCCGGGTGGGCTGCCGTCTATGCAGTAACGCAGAGTCAGACACAACTGAAGTGACTTAGCAGCAGCAATGCATTTAACCCTCTCTGATGAAATCTGGAATTTTCACCTATTTTTTTCAATCCATTGCTTTTTTTTTCTGTTATGAAACAAAATCCATAGCCAACTAAAGAGATGGATTTATTCAAGTTCTGAGATAGGGGACCATTCATTAATAAGAACCATCTAAAAGAAAATGAAGGAAAACTGGAGATTTAGAGACAGACTAACAGAGTCATCCATGAATCTTGTACTTGTCATGAGGAAGGATAGAGGTGAGCCTTAACTTTGTCCATGACAAAAGGTGAAATTGAGACTTGAACAATATGAAAATGCAGTGTATTTTTGTCTTTTTCATAGTGAGATTTTCACCTCTCCCTGCTTTCTGAGAACATTGGACATAAATAAATTTCAATATTGTCATCTCTAGCTGTGCTTAATCTATTAGGTAAACTGACACATTATGTTGTTAATTTCACTGATTTTGTTTCAAAGTCCCAAAGCATCTATTTGCTTTTTTAAATAGATTTCACTTTTCTAGTTAAACACAAATTTTCATTTTCTCCTTGAACATTTTAATCACAGTACTTTCAAAATATCTATAGTATAATGCCTCCCATAGCTTTGTTATTTATTGCTACATTTCTTTTTTTTTCCCCCCAATAGTATTCGTTCTTGGTGTAGTTGCTAGTTTTTTTATTGATTTTAGGAAAAGTTAAAAAGGACTTTCAAGATATTGTCATTCCTAGATTAAATTCTGTATCCTCTGTCAGGCAGCTAGCGTAGAAACACCTTTATCCCATCAGTGATGCCTACTTCAGTTATAGTCTTAAAAGACTCAGTATAACCTTGTTTTACTTTATTATTTTAAAATGTCCCAATCAGAAATTCATGATTTTTAGTAAGGCACCTCTTTCTGGACTCCCTGATCTCCTATTTCTGTCTCTTCAAAGTCACGTTTCCTTTTTTTTTTTTTTTCCTGTTTTTAATATACTTTTTTCCCCTATGGTTTTAATCGCTTCTCTTTCACAGATTCTCTATTCCTGTCTTCCTTTAGCCTCCTTCTTGAAAGAAACCCACTCCTAAAGTATTGGCTGCTTTTCCATTTTTATGATTCCTTTACACCAAACCTAAGTTAATTTTTATGGTTTTTCTAGTTGTTCTTGGCAGAAGCCATGCAAATGACAAGCTACTCCATCATGGGTAGAACAGGAAATCTGCTTCCAATTTTTTTTTTTTTTGCTACTTTTCTTAAATTGAAACAAAATGGCTTTTAAAATAGTTCAGAGATACGCTGACCTATGATTTGTCTTCATTGCAAGTAACTCTGTTTCTTGATGATTGTGGTGAAACATATTTGCTAAAATTTCAAGTTTCATTCACTCTTAAGAAATAAACTGCAGAACCATCATAAGATTATTTTTTTTAAAGCAAACCAACTGGACTGAAAACAACAGCCACTGTCTTTTTATAATGTATAGTTGTTTTCCTTGGGTTATTAATGCTTCCATCCATGAGTAGAACTATTATGTGCTTTGATAATTTAAAAAAGATCTATTACTTGTTGATTTTGGATTTGTTTGCCTGAAATATTGAATTAAATATTCAGTTAGTGAATGACATATGGCATTTCTTCACTGAAACATGGCCAATATGCCTTTTTCTTGGGGCACAGACCTTGTTTTCAACCAATTTTATAAGCTGTGCAGAATAAGTGAATTCAAGAATAGATCATTCAAGATTTATACATCACACATATTCAGTGATTGTATTTGCCACAAAGTAAATCCAGAATCATGGCTAATAAATATTTATGAAGATAAATATCTTTTCAGAATTCTAAAGTTAGAAATCATACACAGGCTAACTGCTTCATTATAACTTTCTTTTGTCTTTGCTTGTTTGTCCTGTTGTGTGCTTAGTCACTCAGTCATGCCCAACACTTTGTGACACCGTGGATTGTAGCCTGCCAGACTCTTCTGTCCATGGGAATTTTCCAGGCCAGAATATAGAGTGGGTTGCCATCCCCTCCTCCAGGGGATCTTCCCAACAGAGGGATTGAACCTAGGTCTCCTGCATTGGGGATCTTCCCAACAGAGGGATTGAACCTAGGTCTCCTGCATTGCAGGCAGGTTTTTAACCATCTGAGACACCAGGGAAACCCTTTGCTAGTTTGATATCTAATTCACAACACTTTTCATGGTTCCTCACTAGATCAATTTTGTTTATTGCTATCAGTACAATTTGGCATATAAAATGCATACCACTGTGATATTAAATGAATTATTAACTAATCAAATTGCATTTCTATCATATCTACATGTTCAATGAATAAGATTCTGTGTTCTATTACTATTTTTAGAGGATTTAGCATGACATTTTTTCAAGTATCATTTGGATATTTCCTGATACAGAAGCACTTAAATAAAAATTAAAACATGTAGAAGAAAAATCAGTGGAATAACATTAAATATCATTTTGTGTAACCATGGTTAAGACTGATAATAGATAAAATTTTTTTTGAATTTCTTGGTATAAGTATACTAGATAATCATGATAGGAAATGCAAGAGTACAAGAATAATCCTGGATATGCATCAATGATGACATTTTAAGTTCTTTGAAGGTAAGGATACTGATCTACAAAACTTGGTCATGTAGTTTCCTTATAACCCTATGCTTTGTGCATACTAGAGCTCAAATATATGTTTTATATTTATGAAATAACATTTCATGAGATTTCCTTAAAACTTAGCTGCAACTGAGAGGCAATAAAGATAAATGGCTTTCTGGTACTCTTAATTAAAAGGAAATAATTTTAGTTACTTACTTGTCTCTATTCTCCTCATTTACTCATGGGAACATTACTCCCAATGTGGTGACTTTGTATGGTATCTATTTTGCTATACAACATTTCTTAGCATTCCCCTTTTCATAGGGTTGTGGGTAAAGTTACCCAGAAGGGAAATTTCAGTGATATTTGGAAGCCTGATGTGAATAAAATAAATTTTTTTTTAAAACATTCTAAAGGTTGAAGTAGAGCTAAGACCTTTTCAGCTTACTCAGGTTTTCATCTAACTGCTCCTTTTGTTGGTATAGAGAAGCATCCAGGCCCTTGGGTTTTGAGACTCTAGAAAGATCTGTGCTTCAGCTTCTGAACATATCAATCCACACACTAGTACAGCTTTGTCATAAAGGGTGCACAGATTATATTAATAACATAGGTTACTCCCATCAGTGTTGGAGGCAATGAATCACCAATGTGGGTTCTACTTTGCTCTTATTAATTCCATTTTGTCCTCATGAGGTCCTAGTTGTCTCATAGGTTCCCATTTATTCTCATGGATTCCAGTTTTCCTTTAACCTTCCCAAATTTAAATCCACTATTTCTTCTCATATCCTTGCCCTGATTTCAATTCCTATATCAGATGCAGAAGCAAAACTGCTTAAGCAGCTGTGGCACTTATGAAAGGTCTAATGTCTATAACAAATCCTTATCTATTATAACTTATTGTGGTTCTTGTCCTCTAATTAAAGCATAAATTATACAAAATTTGGTATCACAAGTGATTCTAGGGGATCAGAACCTTAAGAACAAATTTTTTGAATTGGTTTCGCAGAATTATTTCTGTGGTCTGATTAGTTTTAAAGATGTTAATGACTCTGTTTCTAGTAGCAAGTGGATCAATAGAAGTTTACGATATAAAATGACAAAAAGAATTTAAATTATCATCTAGAGATATCTGTAATCAGGTGTTATAAAAGGTAAGTTTTTGAATGACTATGTACCAATAGTTATAGCTATAAAACATAGTAAAAATATGGAGTACTACAAAGCTGGTTTGGTTATTTCTAAATATTCTATTGACTTGGGAAACAAACTGATGAGTTTAATACATTAAAGTCTTAAGTCTGGGTCAGGTAAGGGACAAGAATGCTTCTATGACCTCCTAAAATGAAACCCTTGTATCCTCTACCCATGGAACTCAGATTTAAATATAAAACCTTATTCCTCAAGTGAATGACTTATAATGAACATTTCATTTCTGACATCATGATTGTCCTTTGATTAACTTAGAACATTGGTGTAGAATAGGGACTTGCAAAATTGGTAAGAATCCTTAAGAGAATATTAAGATGAAGCTGGGATTAAAATCACATACATAACCCTGAAATACATTTACCATTATAAGTAGATAGTCTTCCCTTAAGAAGAAGTTGGTCTCATTTTTTTTTTTTTTTTTGAATAACCTGTAATGGCCTTTTCTGAAGCATTTTACTTACATGGAACTATTTGTACTCCTTAATAACTACCCGCTTCATCTCTCATTGCTTCTGAACTCATAATCAGATTCAAATCCTGGGAGGACAAAAACGGTAACTCTAAAAGTGTGAGACATGAGACAGTACAGTAAGCATCACAAAAAAGGTAAGATTCAAGCTTCAGGAGTTGGTGATGGTCAGGGAAGCCTGGTGTGCTCTAGTTTCCGGTGTCACAAAGAATTGGACACTACTGAGCGACTGAACTAAACTGAATGCTAATTTGTTTTCAGCAGAAATTTTGAGAACACCTTAGGAACATCTTCTAACACTACTGGAACATAGTGGAACATATGGGTTGAATTATTTTTCATAAGTGCACTAGGCAGAGATTCTGGATTCAATGTACTATCAAGAAGTAAAGGGCAGAGAATTATTTTAGCATTGTGCTTAGGAGACTAAAACATAGATCCAAAGATAGCCTACACCAGCAGAGTTGAAGGATGTTTTAAAGGCTAGAATGAATTTATCATCTAAGGCTTACTCATAAACACTCCAATTCCATATTAACCACATCTACTTAGTACAAATGACGCTCTCTTCAGCGAGACAGTAAGAAACACATATTGAGAGAAACTTCAGAATTCTTAGGAGCACTTCAGTGTCTATGCCCTGTAAGTAGAAGCTAGAGGAGCTGCAAGGTCTGCTCAGAGGATTGTGCAGAGCCAAGTGCTGCTGCAGTGAACACAAATCACCGCTGCTCTGCTGGCTCCCTTGTTGCCACAGAGCAGCAGTCAATGCTGGTATGGCTATATAAGCTGTGTGACCCAGATATGACTCCTGCAGTTCCTCCAGCTTCCACTGTATAATCTCATTCAATTTCTCCAAATCCTGAGCCAGGTATATATGTTACTCCATGGTGATGCACTTCCTGCTGATAGCTCATGTTACTGAGATCTGAGTTCGTCAGGGTCAGGTGTGGTTTTCAGTTAGGATTTGAACATACCCTTAGGAGGTCCATATTTTCCCCTGATCTCTCTCACTTTAAGTTTATCTTTTCTTTCCAATTGCCAGCTTACTGACTTCAGGCATCACATCAGCTGCAAAAGCAACTATCTTATATAGAACATGAAGCTAGCTTCCACAACTTTGTAAGATCTAACTATTAGAGATGTCTTATTTTGCATCAATCATAGGCTCTGGTTCACCGATAAACTTTAAGTGATACATCTGTCTATAACACTGAAATACAGGGATTATACAACTGGTTCTTTTCAACACCATTATAATATTAAAATTTAATATTATGTAGTTATTATGCTTAAAATAATTCAGTGCCTTATCTGTCGCTCTGTGAATGTGGTCTATTAGCAAACTCCCTGTCTGCAAGTATGATAGGAAAACATGGCTGGAAAGAAACGCAAATGAGATAATTGGGAGGAATTGTGCTTATTAAAGAGCAATTAATAATAATAATAATAATAAATACTATAAATAATAATAAAAGTCTTGATCACTTTTAACTTTATGGGCAGTGACACTGAAGAGTCATCTTGAGAGATACTGTCCACATTATGGGTCAATAAATATGCATTAGAAGTGTCATACTTGGAAGAGCAATTTCTTAAGGATAAATGTAACATTTCTATTCTCCAAAGCCCAATGAAAGAATAGTCATAGATATAACTAGGAGTATATTTGAAATTGATTGCTATGGCCCATCTTCTGCCCATGTTCATGTCCCAAGTGATAGCAGGCTCCAAAGTTCTTACAACTGCTGGAACTGTGAGGGTGAAAGAGGAGAGTGATAGAATGAGGACTGGAAGGCAAGGTTGGTTGGGGAAATTGCAGGAAACCTTTTATCAGGAAGCAAGGAAATGAAATGTGGAAGGCTGCTTCTCAAGTATTCACCTAGTCAATTCTCCTTCAGTTAAGTTCAGTTCAGTCACTCAGTCCTGTGCGACTCTTTGCGACCCCATGAATCACAGCACACCAGGCCTCCCTGTCCATCACCAACTTCCGGAGTTCACTCAGACATACATCCATAGAGTCAGTGATGCCATCCAGCCATCTCATTCTCTGTCGTCCCCTTCTACGCCTGCCTCTAATCCCTCCCAGCATCAAAATCTTTTCAAATGAGTCAACTCTTTGCATGAGGTGGCCAAAGTACTGGAGTTTCAGCTTTAGCATCATTCCTTCCAAAGAAGTCCCAGGGTTAATCTCCTTCAGAATGGACTGGTTGGATCTCGTTGCAGTCCAAGGGACTCTCAAGAGTCTTCAACACTACAGTTCAAAAGCATCAATTCTTTGGCGCTCAGC
>SJYV01050548.1:42425-104261 GCA_006410875.1 Neotragus pygmaeus
TCTAGGTTGGTCATAACTTTTCTTCCAAGAAGTAAACATCTTTTCATTTCATGGCTGCAGTCACCATTGGCAGTGATTTTGGAGCCCCCCAAAATAAAGTCTGACACTGTTTCCATTGTTTCCCCATCCATTTCCCATGAAGTGATGCCATGATCTTCATTTTCTGAATGTTGAGCTTTAAGACAACTTTTTCGCTCTCCTTGAACACCTTCATCAAGAGGCTTTTTAGTTCCTCTTCACTTTCTGCCATAAGGGTGGTGTCATCTGCATATCTGAGGTGATTGGTATGTCTCCTGGCAATCTTGATTCCAGCTTGTGTTTCTTCCAGTCCAGTGCTTCTCATGATGTACTCTGCATATAAGTTAAATAAGCAAGGTGACAATATACAGCTTTGATGTGCTCCTTTTCCTATTTGGTACCAGTCTGTTGTTCCATGTCCAGTTCTAACTGTTGCTTCCTGACCTGCATCTAGGTTTCTCAAGAGGCAGGTTAGTTGGTCTGATATTCCCATCTCTTTTAGAATTTTCCACAGTTTATTGTGATCCACACAGTGAAAGGCTTTGGCATTGTCAATAAAGCAGAAATAGAGGTTTTTCTGGAACTCTCTTGCTTTATCCATGATCCAGCGGATGTTGGCAATTGGATCTCTGGTTCCTTTGCCTTTTCTAAATCCAGCTTGAACATCAGGGAGTTCATGGTTCACGTATTGCTGAAGCCTGGCTTGGAGAATTTTGAGCATTACTTTACTAGCATGTGAGATGAGTGCAATTGTGTGGTAGTTTGAGCATTCTTTGGCATTGCCTTTCTTTGGGATTGGAATGAAACCTGATCTTTTCCAATCCTGTGGCCACTGCTGAGTTTTCCAAATTTGCTAGCATACTGAGTGCAGCACTTTCACAGCATCATCCTTCAGAATTTGAATGCTGGGCTGGAGGAGCTACAAGCTGGAATCAAGACTGCCAGGAGAAATATCAGTGACCTCAGATATGCAGATGACACCATCCTTATAGCAGAAAGTGAAGAAGAAATAAAGATCCTCTTGAAAAAAGTGAAATAGGAGAGTGAAAAACTTAGTTTAAAGCTTAACATTCAGAAAACTAAGATCAAGGCATCTGGTCCCAACACTTCATGGCAAGTAGATGAGGAAACAGTGGAAACAGTGGCTGACTTTATTTTTCTGGGCTCCAAAATCACTGAAGATGGTGATTGCAGCCATGAAATTAAAAGACACTCTTTGGAAGAAAAGTTATGACCAATCTAGACAGCATAATAAAAAACAGATACATTACTTTGCCAACAAAGGTCTATCCAGTCAAGGCTATGTTTTTTCCAGTGGCCAGGTATGGATGTGAGAACTAGAGTATAAAGAAGGCTAAGTGCAGAAGAATTGATACTTTTGAATTGTGTTATTGGAGAAGATTCTTGAGAGTCCCTTGGACTGCAACGAGATCCAGCCAGTTCATCCTATAGGAGGTCAGTCCTGGGTGTTCTTTGGAAGGACTGATGTTGAAGCTGAAATTCCAATACTTTGGCCACCTGATGTGAAGAGTTGACTCAATGGAAAAGACCCTGATGCTATGAAATATTGAGGGCAGGAGAAGAAGGGTACAACAGAGGATGAGATGGTTGGATGGCATCACCAACTCAATGAACTGGGTTTGGGTAGACTCCAGGAGTTGCTGATGGACAGGGAGGTCTGGCGTGCTGAAATTCATGGGGTCACAAAGAGTTGGAGAGTAATGAGAGACTGAACTAAACTTAACTGACATTTATTTTAAAATATGTGCTAATGTAATAAGTATATATTTATATATCAATGTGTATGATGTAAAATGTACCTAAATTTATATATATATTATTTCTATAATATCCATTGTAGCTATGTCTGGATATAGATATAAAATATATGCACTTCCCTGATGGCTCAAATGGTAAAGAATCTTCCTGCAATGTGGGAGATTTGGGTTTGATCCCTGGTTTGGGATGATCCCCTGGAAGACGGCATGGCAACTCATTCCAATATTTTTAGCTGAAGTTTCCCCATGGACCAAGGAACATGGTAGGCTACAGTCCATGAAGTAGCAAAGAGTCAGACAGACTAAGTGACTAAGCACAGCACAGATATAGATAGAAAATATATCTATCTCTAGGTATATATTGTGTATTAATACATAATATATATATACATTCCATATATATATATATACATATATACACACCTCTCTACACATATTTTACCTGTATTTAGATATAGGCAAGTCTGTAATCTATATATGTATGTGTATAATTACATAAACATATATTTGTAAATAAAAAATAGATTTGCTTTTAACCAGGACTTTGCAAAGTATGACTTGGGATATGCTAAAATATTTACTCAGGGAAAAGACTTTTTCCCTACTCTTGGTTAAAATCTCAGGAGCTGTTTAGGTTTATCTGGTAATTTGAAAGGAAAAGAAAGTCTTACAGACATTTTAACTTGAAAATATTACTTCAATTAAACTTAAATGGGTTCTGTTTAGTTCAGTCACTCACTTGTGTCCGACTCTGCGACTCCATGAATCGCAGCATGCCAGGCCACCCTGTCCATTATCAGTTCCAGGAGTTCACTCACATTCATGTCCATCGAGCCAGTGATGCCATCCAGTCATCTCATCCTCTGTCTCCCCTTCTCCTCCTGCCCCCAGTCCCTCCCAGCATCAGAAGCTTTTCCAATGAGTTCACTCTTCGCATGAGGTGGCCAAAGTACTGGAGTTTGAGCTTTAGCATCATTCCTTCCAAAGAAANGGCGGGGGTGCCCCAGACCCAGAGTCCCACTCCCAGGCTCACACTCCCCCTGCCACTCCCTGTGCTTCTCTGGGGCTCAGCTCCCTGCTGCGAGGGGAGAGGTGTCCTTGACCCTCTGTTCTGAGTGGGGGATCTGCAGACCCAGCGGGGATGGGTGTGGGAGGCACTTCAGATAGCACAGGGGACTGGAGACCTGCCTGCATTGAAGCAGAGGCTGCAGCCCCTTCCCGACTCCTGTCCAGGGACCTGAGGCCGTGGGGCTCCTGACTCCCAGCCCCTCTCCCTGCAGATCCAGGAGACCCAGGACAGGGGACCCTCTCGCCCTGCCTGTGCTCCCTTCCCAGCCCTTCCCCCTCCAACCCCAAGAGCTACCACAGGGCAGGGGCCCAGTGAAGAGCTGCAAATGGAGAAAATGCTCATCAGACACCTTGATTTACAAGCACTGAGGGGACATGTATCTATACATTCCTGGCCCATAAAGGATGCTCAGTAGGAATTTATTGACTCATGTATAAAGGAGGGAGGAAGGATGAATGTAAGGAAGAATGAAGGTAGGTCAATGAGGAGAAATAACTACCTCCCTGTTACAAGGGACCCAAAGTTTAAGGGGAGCCTCAGTCTCCTCGCATTTAGCATCTGTCAGACAAGTCACCACGGTAAGAGTCTTAAGGGAAGTGCAGACAGAGAGAGGGAGAGGGGAGCCTTGGGTGGGAGACAGCATCTCTTACGCCAAGAACCTGCTGGCGGCTCTGCTCAGATGCAGCAGCCCTGCCCGTAAGGGGCTCACTGGGAAGGCAAGACAGAGACTCTGAATTGGGTGATTCAGGTCCCCCAAACCTTTGAATGTAGCCCCCAGCCCTCTATGTCCCACTGTTGTCCCTGCCAAGCCCCTCGCCACCCTGCATCAGCCCCTCTTTCCTGCAAGTGCCTCCACCTGCCTCGTGGCCTCCTCTTCACCCAGCCCACTCCTTCCCCTCCCCAGGGACTCAAACTGGCTGCCACCTCCTGCAAGAAGCCTTCCTGGTGACCCTGGTACATCCCTCCCGGGGCTCTCCCATCTCCCTCCCCCACCCCCAGCACGGTCTCCCAGCAGCTTGGAATCCGTGTTGGAGAAGGGTGATTCCTGGGCCCTGCAGGCTTGCAGGGGAGAAGCAGGGCCAGGTGGAGGCAAGCCCACAGCCCCTGCCTTGGCACACTGCCCTGAAGGCGAGACAGCTGCAGACAAGAATGCATAATGAAGGAATTAAAGAGAGTTAGCCTGAGGAATCTGGAAACTGAGGAAAGGAGTGCTTATTTCAGGGAGAATGGGGTGGATGGAGACGAAACCCAGGAAGAGCTGGCTGAGACGCGGGGGAACGGTGAGCACCGGGTTGAGTCAGCCATCGAGTTTATTTTCTCACCTCCTAGATTGATACATGCCCTCTACCTGCCAAAGTTTTCCATCTCCAGCGACTATAAGCTGCAACACATCCTTTCTGAGCTGAGCATCCGGAAAGTCTTCACCTCTGAGGCTGACCTGTCAGGAATCACAGGTGTCAAGAACTTAAAAGTTTCCCAGGTGAATATTTAAACTTTGGACATTTCATCTTCCACATGGGAGCTTGAAAGGTGACAGCCAGGCAGACTTTTGGGTGATCTTGAATTTGCAAAACAACTACATTGCTCATTACTCAGATCAGTTCAGTTCAGTCGTGTTCGACTCTTTGAGACCCCCCCATGGACTGCAGCATGCTAGACCTCCCTGTCCATCACCAACTCCCAGAGTTTACTCAAACTCATGTCCATTGAGTCAGTGATGTCATCCAACCATCTTATCCTGTGTCGTCCCCTTATCCTCTCCTGCCTTCAATCTTTCCCAGCATCAAGGTCTTTTCCAGTGAGTCAGTTCTTCACATCAGCTGGCCAAAATATAAGAGCTTCAACTTCAGCATCAGTCCTTCCAATGAATATTCAGGNGAGACATTACTTTGCCAACTAAGGTCCATCTAGTCAAGGCTATGGTTTTTCCAGTGGTCATGTATCGATGTGAATGTTGGACTGTGAAGAAAGCTGAGATCGAAGAATTGATCTGTCATGTTGGAGAAGACTCTTGAGAGTCCCTTGGACTGCAAGGAGATCCAAGCAGTCCATTCTAAATGAGGATAGTCCTAGGATTTATTTGGAAGGAATGATGTTGAAGCTGAAACTCCAGTTCTTTGGCCACCTCATACCTAGAGTTGACTCATTGGAAAAGACTCTATTGCTGGGAGGGGTTGGGGCAGGAGGAGAAGGGGACGACAGAGGATGAGACAGCTGGATGGCATCACCGACTCAATAGACATTGGTTTGAGTGAACTCCAGGACTTGGTGATTGACAGGGAGGCCTGGCATGCTGCAATTCATAGGGTCACAAAGAGTCAGACACGACTGAGTGACTGAACTGAAATGAACTGAAGGACTCTTTTCATGGGACATAATTCTTCAGATATATCAGGTGTCTTTAAAGAAAATGTTATTGAATAAACAACTTATTCAACTTCAGTGTTGTAAATAGTTGGGACAAGATGGTTTCCAGCCAAGGTAGATTAAAAAATAAATAGAGCATGCAGAGATGTCTGATAAGGTAATATGTCCATAGAATCTATCAGCTTTCCTGGGGCACTGAAAAATTTCTATTGTCAGCATGATATTCTGTATCATGTCTATATCTTGACATAACCTTTAAGAATGAATACTTTGAAATATATCTAGGGTATGCTTTCTTAAGAGTGGAATTAGAGCTAACAGAATTGAAATATTTTTGAAAGTAGATAATCTTCAAGTGGACAACTCATTACAAGGAGAACAGAAAAAGTGGATTTCCCCTCCTAAAAAGTATTTCAACTTTTTGAAAAATTTGTCTTTCAAATAAAGTTTATAGTTGAAAAGAGTTTTGCTAACAAATTGTCCTCCTGTATCTATGTGTTTCCCACAGCATAAGAAGGAATGGACCTGATTTTTTCCTACATCTACAGAAATATCACAGTTTTTAGAATAAAAACATGTACATGCAATATGAAAATTTGTTGCAAATGAAAACAAACTGACCTGAGAAAAGTTAATAGCTTGATTCAAATAATCAAATAAAAATAATTTTGAGGTTAATTTTAAAGATTAGACGTTACAAAGTGCATTTTAAGAAAGTTCTATTGATCCTCAAATCAGTCATAATGTATTATTAACCTGCACATTTAGTAGACAAATAACTATTCAATGTTTCCATCAGGACCCCTGTGAGATTCTGTTTTTTTTAGTAAACTGGACCTCATCACTTGTTAGCCTTAATTTCCATGTCCTTTGAATTCCCTAAACACTATTTATCTCTTCCATTCACTTGTAAATTAATCATGGATAGCAGGATGACATTTATTTAAATCATGCCATACTAATTAGTTTTCTGGTGTGTTCTGTTTTACCTGTAAGGTATTAAACTTCCAGATGACAATGAGTTTTCTCTCATTTTTTTTCTATTAGGGTACTATGCCACATATTTTGTTGCTCTTAATATCTCTCTAGCTTATCTTTGTACATGGACATAAGAATTTTACTGTTTTTCTTCAAAGAGTAACATAATGTAAAATGTATAATTAAGTACTGCATCACTAATATCAATAAATACTAGTTTATCTTAATCTCAATTTCATTTGAAAAAAACTCTATCAAATGCATTATAAGTATGAAAATTGTTAATGACCTCATTTATTAATTTTTTTTTGAATTGCTGTGCAGCATGTAGGATCCTAGTTCCCTAACCAGTAACAAATATGTGTCTCCTGCATTGGGAGCACAGAGTCCTAGTCAGTTGACTATCAAGGAATTCCAAGTGCCTCGTTTAGTCGGATATGACTAAGCAAATTCATCTTCACTTTTCACTTTCATGTGTTGGAGAAGGAAATGGCAACCCACTCCAGTGTTCTTGCCTGGAGAATCCCAGCGATGGTGGAGCCTGGTGGGCTGCCAACTATGGGGTCACACAGAGCTGGACGTGACTGAAATGACTTAGCAGCAGCATTTTAAAGAGGGCTTCCCCGGTGGTTCAGCTATGAAGAACCAGGCTGCCAGTGCAGGAGATGTAAAAGATGCAGGTTCAATCTTTGATACAGGAAGATCCCATGGAGAAGGATATGGAAACCTGCTCCAATATTCTTGCCTGGAAAATTGCATGAACAGAAGAGTCTGACAGGCTACAGAGTCCGTAGTGTTGCAAAGAGTCAGACATGACAGAGTGCACACACATTTTTAAAGATAAATTGCTCATGGCATTTTTTTTGTCTCTCTATTTAGCATCTCCTTTGAAACCCTATACATTTGCAAAAAGCAGATCAGATGTCACCTTCTCCAGGAAGACTTTACTAGTCCTCACTCATTTCCCCTGTGTTCTCAGATATACTCCCATAGTTGCTGCATAGCTTGTTGTTTGGTCTACTCAGTTATGTTTAACTCTTTGAGACACCATGGAATGCAGCATATCAGGCTTCCCTGTCTTTCACCATGTCCTGGAGCTTGCTCAAACTCATGTTCATTGAGTCGATGATACCCTTAAACCATATTGTCTTCTGTTGTCCCTTTCTCTTTCTGCTTTCAATCTTTCCCATCATCAGGGTCTTTTCTGAGTTGGCCCTTTGCATCAGGTGACCAAAGTATTGTAGCTTCTGCTCCATATCTTATAGCACAAGTCATTTTGTAATATATAAACTCTTCCATGTGTTCCCACTAAGCTATCACTACTTTCAGGCAAGATTTCCACTTCACTTCATACCCGGTATGATACCCAATATATGAAACATTAGCACTAAGCTACCTCCAACTAAAATGTGATATGATGCAAATAATTTATTCATTCAGGAGTCTAGCCATATATACCTACATATGGCACTACGACCGTAAAAATATCATCAAACACATATTTTTGTGTTATAATTATTTTTATATATTTCTGAACAACCCATTCTGAACTGATGGATATTTGAGGAGGTCCTGTAAATAGAACTATAAAATAGAAGACAGGGTTAAAACTCGTTTGAAAAACAATGATACTGCTGAGGATGCTGAAATACTGGAGAAAGGACTTATTCTGTGAGCAAATGCTACCTTGTAAGCTAGGGCAGTTAGTAGTAGGTTCATGAGACGACAGGAACTGCTAGACCAATGAAGGCTTCTGCTGTGTGTGTGTAGCTAGGTGGGGCAGTTAAGGGTTATCTAGAAAGTAGAAAAGTTTTGCTCTCTGCAGACAGACCGGCTCTACAGAGAAAAAAAGAGGAGGGAGGGAGGCTGAAAGGGACCACATAATTATCCCCAAGTTACCAATCTGGCATAATTTCCCAACTCCTTGGATGCAGAATGAGTGACAGCATAGAGACCGACCATGCTTATTTAACTTTCTGCATATGGAAATAGATAGCAAGAGCAGGGAAGGTACATGAAAGACTAGAACAAGTAAGCAAATGTATTTCTGTCAGACTCTTGTGTTAGAAATATTGCTATGTAATTTCACTATCTTTTCTTTTTCTCTCAAGTGAGTGATCAGTGGTGATTGAAAACAGGAAAAAACAAAAGTAGCAAAATAAGTAAGTTCAGACCTGATTATAGCAAATATCAGAAAGTGAGAAAACATACTATAACCTAGACTCATGTTTCATATCTAATGGACAGTGGCTATAATACAGTCAATACTTTTTGATATGGCTCTTGCCAGTAAGTAGGACTGTTAAAGACATTGAACATTTTCCAGATGTAATTCACAGTTTGTAAACCATAAATTCATTCTCAGTCACCTTCTTACCTTATGTTTTCCTGCTGTCTCTTGATTTTTTTCTACTTCCATAGTTACCACATTCTGTCTTTCCATCTAGTCCCGAATCAGTCATGTTTTGACCCTCAATATTCTTTTTGAAACTATATAACTCTACCAAGTGTCCTTCTCTAAATCCCTGTTTTATCTTGGGGAAGATGTGCTTATGCCTATGTAACACAGTTGGAATAAACTTCCTTAATAGTATGTTTTTTCTTGCAGTTCACAAACATTATACTGCTCTATTTTACAGAAAGCAGAAAAGTTTATGAGTTCAATTTAAGTTTGCATTATAAAGCAGTAACTGAAATCATGAATTTACTTACAAATAAGCAATTTATGGCTTGAATGAACTCTTTTGGTGTTTATAGGCTTCATCAGGAAGACATGATATTTAATATCTTAAAAATAACATGTCTCCAGTAAATTTCAGGACCTATATGATGAATAATATGAGAGTAGTCTTGTTGAAAGGGCCAAAATATGAGAAAAATTACTATATATAAAAAAAAATAGTGGTGATATTATTGTGGCAATGTCCTGTCACACCCAGATTGGTCCCTGAAATAATAAGTGCATATTTTACCTGATTGATAGGAAGTTTCAAGCATGCTATGATGGTGTGAGTAAACTCTATTTTGAACTGCCTGTGAGGAAAACATTATGTAAATGAAATATCTCAATATAATGTTCAAAAAGAGATTAACTTTTTGCTTGCTCTTTGAATATAGTAACTAGTCCTGTTTTTACTTTCTGATCATTATGAGATCTATGATTTTGGTGAACCATAACATGATGTAAGTTACATCTAGATGTATGAGTTTAAAAAGAAACAAATCATCCACCTCATTCATATTTTTTAACTTGAGTTTTCTTTTTTATTTCCTAATTATAAGTAAGTAAGAACTTTAGCCTCTAAGTATGAAGTTGAAATCTTTTTAGGGAAAATATTTGTTTTGCCACTAATTTAAAATGTATTACACTGTTTCTGAAGTCTTGGTTCTACAGGCTTCTATTGCTGCAACATAAATTAAGTGGATAAAGTGCTTCAGAATGTATCTTAAAATTTTTAGTAATTTAAATTTAGTGTAGGATTTTAAAAGCCCCACCATTACTATTTTATAAATTATCCAAAAACAGTGCAATGATCAATTGAGATTCTATAACTGAATTCATATTAACTGGATTATTTAAAATGAAATTAATAAATGATATGCTATTTTATTGGTTAAATCAATTTTAATAGGGATTTAACTGATATGATGGTGATTGTAAGAATTGCCTAATACATGGGTTTTAATTTATTTGTTAGATGTGGCCATGTCATCAAATATCTAATAACTCAGGATATGGTATTGATTTACAGATATGGATTGATTCAATTTCCCATTTTCACCAGTCTGAATACGTAAATGATTTTTTTTTTTCCTATGGTATAATTCTGAAGCAATGTTTTGTGAATCTGAGGAATTAGTCAAATTATTTAATTGCAAGATAATAAAGCCTTTCTCATATTCCTGGAACATAATTTACTTATCCAGTCTGCCAAGTATTTATGGCTATTGAAAATAGAACATTACCACTTTTTATTTAGTCATGACCATAAGAAATCTAGAAATATGTTAGAATTAAACCCAACTGCCAATTGTTAACTTGAATTGTTTTACTGTCCTCAAGCAGCAACAGAGTTTCATAGAATATAGGCAATTCAGCTAAGTACATTTATCACCAATAAGTTTTGCTCAACATTAAGATAGTTCATAAGATGTTCCTCCTGCCAGAATATTAAACAAGATTCTCTCAAGTTAGTCCTTTCCCAATATAGCATTCATTACATTTAATGGGATAACAGAAGGGGGTGAATATCAGGAGGGACTGGATGAAGCTAGTTTTCAAATGCTTTTCCTTCTTCTTCTTTTTTTTTTTCCAGTCTTAGGAGAATCTCTCATTTTATCTCCATCAGCTTTCTTCAGTTCAGTCACTCAATCCTGTCTGACTCATTGCGACCCCATGAATCTCAGCACGCCAGGCCTCCTAGTTCATCACCATCTCCTGGAGTTCACTCAGACTCACATCCATCGAGTCAGTGATGCCATCCAGTCTTCTCATCCTCTGTCGTCCCCTTCTCCTCCTGCCCTCAATCCCTCTCAGCATCAGAACTTTTCCAATGAGTCAATTCTTCACATGAGGTGGCCAAAGTACTGGAGTTTCAGCTTTAGCATCAGTCCTTTCAAAGAACACCCAGGGCTGATCTCCTTCAGAATGGACTGGTTGGATCTCCTTGCAGTCCAAGGGACTCTCAAGAGTCTTCTCTAACACCACAGTTCAAAGGCATCAATTCTTCGGGGCTCAGCCTTCTTCACAGTCCAACTCTCACATCCATACATGACTATTGGAAAAACCATACCATTGACTAGATGGGTCTTCTTCAGCAAAGTAGTTTCTCTGCTTTTGAATATGTTATCTGACTTGGTCATAACTTTGCTTCCAAGGAGTAAGTGTCTTTTCATTTCATGGCTGAAATCATCATCAGCAGTGATTTTGGAGCCCACCAAAATAAAGTCTGACACTGTTTCTACTGTTTCCCCATCTATTTCCCATGAAGTGATGGGACCAGATGCCATGATCTTAGTTTTCTGCAATTGAGCTTTAAGCCAACTTTTTTACTCTCCTCTTTCACTTTCATCAAGAGGCTTTTTAGNTTTGTGGTAGCTCAGATGGTAAAGAATACACCTGCAATGTGGGAGACCTGGATTTGATTTCTGGGTTGGGAAGATCCCCTGGAGAAGGAAACAGTTACCACACACTCCATTATTCTGGCCTAGAGAATCCCCATGGACGGAGGAACAAATCAATAAAATTAGAAATTATGAAGAAGTTACAGCTGACTCCACAGGAATACCAAAGATTATAGGAGACTGCTGTGAACAAATGTAGGCCAATAAAATAGACAATCTGGAAGAAATGGACATATTCTGGAAAGGTACAGTCTCCCTAGACTGAACCAGGAAGAAATAGAAAATATGAAAAAATCAATCACAAGTACTGAAATGGAAAGTGTGATTAAAAACCTCCCAACAAACAAAAGTCCAAGACCCAATTTTATTGTCAAATTTTATCAAACATTTAGAGAAAAGTTAACACCTATCCTTCTGAAACTGTTCCAAAAAATTGCAGAAGAAGGAAAACTTTCAAAATTATTGTATGAGTCCACTATTACCTTGATACCAAAACCAGACAAAGATACTACAACAACAAGAAAAAAAGAGAAAATTACAAACCAATATCACTGATGAACAAAGAATCGAAAATCCTCAACAGAATATTAGCAATCCATATTCAGCAATACATTAAAAAGATCACACACCATGATCAAGCAGTATTTATCCCAGGGATGCAAGGATTTTTCTTTTTCTTTATTTTTTTCTTTTTACTTTATTTTGCTTTACAATACTGTATTGGTTTTGCCATACATTGACATGAATCAGCCACAGGTGTACATGAGTTCCCAATCCTGAACCCCCCTCCCACCTCCCACCCTATATCATCTGCAAATCAATCACTGTGATTCATCACATCAAAAAACTGAAGAATAAAAACCATATAATCATCTCAACAGATGCAGAAAAACTTTTGACAAAACTCTACACCAATTTATGATTAAAAACTCTCCAGAAAGTGGGCATAGAGTGTACATGCCTCAACATAATAAAGACCATATATGAAAAGCCTGCAGCTAGCATTGTACTCAATGGTAAAAAGCTGAAAGCATTCCCTCTAAGGACAGGAACAAGACAAGGATGTCCACTCTCACCACTTTAATTCAACATAATTTTGGAAGTCCTAGCTACAGCAATCAGAAAAGAAAAAGAAGTAAGGGGACTCCAAATTAGGGAAGAAAAAAAAACAGATTTAGAATACATCAAAATAAAATAATAATTAAGACACATTTACAAAGTTTAAGATGAGTACAGTAACAATAGTTCTTGCCAGTTTTAGTTTTCAGCATCATTCCTGCTTGATCTTATTGACCCTTAATATTTTTAATATTTAAAATATTGGAATATTCACAATAATTCCTAATACAGTCATCTTCGAGTAGCTGAAAAAAAATTGCAAACATTAATGGTAAAGTCCTAGTTTATTGAATATTTATTTAATTATCTAGTATTGTGTATATGAAATTTAATTAGTTGTTGGATAGCCTGTTGAAATGACCCAGCAACTTTCGTGGGTTAGAGTGAATGGAAGTTATGAGAGAAGGATGGAATGAGTATTTATATAAGCCAATGATCCATGAAACACTTGAGTTAGTTATTGACTATAAATGTGGAACTCAAGAAACAGTGTGAAATACAATTGCTTCTCCATGTGTTGGTAACTACTGCTCATGAAAGCTAATCTTTTTATAGAGCCTGAAATATTACCCCTATGGAGATAACTTCATGCCATCTATCGGCTATATGAATGTCCTAGATTCACTTAACATCCAGCTTGTCATCTTTTCCCACAATCCAGATTCTCTGCTGACATCTTCATTATTGAGGATGTCAATAGTTATTCAACTGCAGAATGATACATTGATTCTTGTTACTTCACTCACTCCACTATACAATAATGCTTCATCTCTCATTCCACGCTCCTGTGGATTATTTTGTCTTCCTTATTGCCATAGACTTCTGTCATCATCTATGCTTAGTGTATCGGTTTATTTCTGAATCCAACTTTTCCACATATAATTACTTAAAGTTTATTTTTGAAAATAAATAAACTTTAAAAAACATTTAACACCTAGCATTATAGCATTTTTTCTAAAATATTATTTACTCATGTCAATCTTTGACTTAATTCTTTCAATACCTCATTAAAATCTCTTCTGTGATTTTTTAAATGTTGTATTCCTTTATTTGCTTTTCTAATCTTATCTCAGTCTATATTATCAAAATTTTTACTACAACAAAATTAATATTCTTATTTTTCTCAGTATTTATTGGGAACAATTTGTAGATGACTTTGTTATTTTTATCATGTCATTTTTATCACCTGAAATACATTCTTCTTTATTTTTCCTTTCCCTAATACCTCATTCTGTAATAAAGCAAAACAAACAAACAAAAACCTCATCAGCAAAATCACCTAGACTATCAGCATCCTTGGAGGGCACATTTCTTTTCATTTACATTTAACATAGGCATACTTACATGGATCATCATTTTTACTTTGTTAAATACACAATCTTTTTTTTCTTTCAGCTTAGCTCTTTAGGAAAGAAAGCAACGTTTCTCTCCATATGTCTGTTCCTAGGGCTTAAACTCAGTGTCCTACAATATGTGGTCAGGGAAAATATTTTAATTTTATAGATGACTGGTGATAATAAATACAGGACAGTCAACTACCAAATAGTCTGTGAATTATTCTCTGAAAATATCTAGTGAATATTATCTTTCTTTGAGGATAAGTGAGTGAACCTTGGATTTAGATTATGTGTATTTTAAGATGAACATTAAATACATCCTTGCATATGACAGCCTGGGATTTTAAACATAATTCTTCTACTGATATATTCTATAACTTTATTTAAGTCATGAAACTCTTTAAATACAGCCAGTACTAAAGTATATAGGTGATAATACTGTATTTGCTTGTTAGCTTAAGAAAAATAAGAAGAAATATATAATATCTGAATTTGTCAAAGGACAGTGTACTCAAAATTAATTCAAAACAACACTTATTTTAATATTTTTTCAAGATAATGTATACTAGAATAAAAGTATTTGCATAAGCTGTCACCATAATACTAAGCATTTTTAGCTCATTTTATAATACTTTAGATGTTACATTATAAATCACATATCTTTTATGAGTGCAAACTTCCTGTGGGGGGGGGGAATCTCTGCTCAAGAATGCTGCCAATGTTTTTTAACAAGTTCACATTTGTTTATTAATTTTGATATAAATCTTCAATATCTATTGCCATATCTACAGATGGCAATATCGCATGAACAAGCAGAAGAGTAAATGGGAATGATTTAATGATGAGCTGTAGAATTTAATAGAGATAAATAGACATAGCTTAAAGGTTCCAATTCACTTCCTACTTGATTATATCTGGGAAATAATAACTGAAAAAAATAACAATTCTGCTTAATAATACACTTTCTAAAATTTAATAAATATCTATTTCATATAATGCATACTTCTTAACATTTCAGGTTATCTAAAGCTGAATAGAGCATCTTTAGCAAGCAGGGTAAGCCCAGGATTAGATAAATCAGACTGGAAAAGTAGAAATGAATCAGTACATTCTTATTCAGCAGATTATGTGAGAATCTTCCTTACCTCCACTTATTCCTGAATATTTGTTTAACTCTTTTCCAGAATTTAGTGTTTATTAACATGGTTTACAATCTCAAAATTGACTTCATTTTCTAAAATGGACATGTTTCTGGATCCTAAGTGTCTCTTCAGTTTTTTCCATTCTTCATTTCAGGATTCCCCCTGTCTTGCTTGATGGACATATCAGTGAAATGGCTAGTTATGTGTGCTGATGAAACTGCAAAATTATGTAACTTAACTGATGAATGAAAGAATTCTATCTTCAAGATTCTCATATCTAATAGGGGATCAAATAAATAAGTCTGCAGTAGAGCATGAAATAAATAACTTCCAAGAGTTGTCAAAGTCTACCAGAGGACTTCCTTATAAAATATATCCATGATATGCAAATTTGAATACCTTCAGAAGAGAAATAAAAATATACTTAATAATTATAAATAAATGTAGGTAACATTTATGCAACTGTTAATATGCATTTAGCACTATGATAAATTATTTACTGAGATTAATTTGTGAGGGTGTAAATATTACAAGGTGGCTCAGTGATACAGAATCCGCCTACCAAGCAGAAGACCTGGGTTCAACCCCTGGGTCAGGAAAATTTCCTGTAGAAGGGAATGCCTACCCAGTCAGGTATTCTTGCTTGAGAAATCCCATTTACAGAGTAGCCTGGCATATTATAGTCCATGAAGTTGCAAAGAGTTGGACAATAATTGGTGAATAAGTAGCAGCAGCAGCAGCAGCAGGAAAAGACAGTTATGCACAGCTGGTAGGAGGCAGAGTCAGAACTTCAACTTGGACAATGCAACTTGGGAGAACATGCCGCTAGTTATTACATTTGAATAATTAATAAGAATTCTGAAAAAAAAATATGATTTTCCTCCAAATTGACTGTTTTTATGCCTAATATATAAACATTTCAAGTAAAAATATTAGAAAATGCTTTAATTTATTTAAAAAACTTTTGCTATTATTTACCTGTTGCCTTCTTGTGGAACCCATAGCTAGTTTACTCACTGGATAATACAGCACTATGAGAGAAGTATATAAAGGTTGCTTACTATATTGTGCTACCTAGAAGCTGTTGATATCAAGAAAGGGATGGGTAAAAAGTCATGTAATACAGGCAGAAGAAAGAATAAGTACATAATAGAAATTCATTAACAAAAATGGAAAGTGCAAAGGGTTATCAAGTGAGAACAGCACAAAAATGAATAAAACACTGAATAAGAATTCAATGAAAGACAAGAACAGCATGGTCAGAAAGATCAATGTTAGAAAGACCTCTCTGAATAAAGAATATTATAATTAAGAATGTAAATCAGTTGTAGGTGTACAGAGCAAAATTGAAGTAATGAGGTTTGAGCTAAAACAAAGGTAGAAATAAAATGAAAATAAATTTATGATAGAAACTGAGGATAATGAATTACTGTTTAAAGACTACCTAAACTGTGAAGGTAAATTAGAAGTCATGCAAGACTTTCAGCTTGATTCAGTGGATAGATTATAAAAAGGGGCGTCCTCAGTTGTGCTCAACTCTTTGTGACCCCATGGGCTATTACAGGTTTTTCTGTCCATGTTATTTTCCAGGCAAGAATACTGGAATGGGTTACCATTTCTTACTCCAGGGCATCTTCATGACCCAGGGATCCAATGCACATTTCTTCCGTCTCCTGCATCAGCAGTCAGATTCCTGACTGCTGAGCCACCAGATTCTAAGCTATCAGGATATGAAGAAAAATAAAAGACTTGGGTTGGGAGGAAGAGTATGACTTCACTCTGTCAGTAAATATTTGCAAGCCTAAATTATTTCAGTTATTTGAATATGATTCTAGATTTACCAAAGAGTATTCTTTTTAATTTCATGAAAAATAAACTTTATGAGATCTTACAAAAAAAAAAGCTTAAAAATAGATACAATCATATTACATGATTAAAGCAAAAATTGTAAAAACAGAATTTAAAGAGAAAGTGTAAAGCTGAGGGCAAGAATATTAAACCTATTGGTTAGTCAGTTCAGCTGATCAGTCATTTCTGACTCTTTGCCATGCATTGGAGTGCAGCACACCAGGCCTCTCTGTCCATTACCAAATTCTGCAGTTTACTCAAACTAATGTCCATTGAATTGGTGATGCCATCCAAACAACTCATCCTCTGTCATCCTCTTTTCCTCCCACCTTCAATATTTCCCAGCATCAGTGTCTTTTCAAATGAGTCAGTTCTTTGCATCAGGTGGCCAAAGTATTGGAGTTGCAGCTTCAGCACAAGTCCTTCCAATGAATATTCAGGGATGATTTCCTTTAGGATGGACTGGCTGGATCTCCTTGCAGTCCAAGGGACTCTCAAGAGTCTTCTCCAACACCATAGTGAAAAAGCATCAATTATTGGTGCTCAGCTTTCCTTATAGTCCAACTCTCACATCCATACATGACTACTGGAAAAACCATAGCTTGGATTAGACAAATCTTTGTTGGCAAAATAATGTCTCCACTTTTTAATATGCTGCCTAGGTTGGCCATAACTTTTCTTTCAAGGAGCAAGTATCTTTTAATTTCATGGCTGCCATCACCGTCTGCAGTGATTTTTGAGCCCTCCCCAAAACGAAATCTGTCACTTTCCACATCTACTTGCTATGAAGTGACTGGACCAGATGCAATGATCTTAGTTTTCTTTCCTCTTTCACTTTTGTCAAGACTTTCTAGAACTAATACCCAAATGAGATATTCTTTTCGTTATAGGGACCTGGAATGCAAAAGTAGGAAGTCAAGAAATACCTGAAGTAACAGGCAAATTTGGCCTTGGAATACAAAATGCAGAAGGGGAAAGGCTAACAGAATTTTGACAAAATAACACATTAATCACAGCAAATACCCTCTTCCAACAACACAAGAGAAGACTCTACACATGGACATCAACAGATAGTCAATACTGAAATCAGATTGATTACATTCTTTGCAGCCAAACCTGGAGAAGCTCTATACAGTCAGCCAAAATAAGACCAGGAACTGACTGTGGCTGAGATCATGAACTCCTTATTGCCAAATTCAGACTTCAATTGAAGAAAGTAGGGAAAACTATTAGACAACTCGGGTATGACCTAAATCAAATCCCTTATGATTATACAGTGGAGGTGACAAAGAGATTAAAGGAATTAGTTCTGATAGACAGAGTGCATGAAGGACTATAAATGGAACTTTGTGACATTGTACCAGGAGGCAGGGATTGAACCATCCCCAAGAAAAAAAAATGCAAAAAGGCAAAATGGTTGTCTGAGGAGGCCTTACAAATAGTTGAGAAAAGAAGAGAAGAAAAAGGCAAAGGAGAAAAATAAAAATAAACACATTTGAATACAGACTTCCCAAGAATAGCAAGGAGAGATAAGAAAGCATGCCTCAGTGATAAGTGCAAAGAAATAGAGGAAAACAATAGAATGGGAAAGACTAGAAATCTCTTCAAGGAAACTAGACATACCAACAGAAGATTTCATGCAAAGATGGGCACAATAAAGACAGAAATGGTATGGACCTAACAGAAGCAGAATATATTAAGAAGAGGAGGTAAGAATACAGAGAACTATACTAAAAAGATACTTATGACCCAGATAATCGTGATGGTGTGATCACTCACCTAGAGCCAGACATCTTGGAATGCAAAGTCAAGTGGGCCTTAGGAAGTATCACTATGAACAAAGTGGAGGTGATGGAATTCCAATTGAGCTATTTCAAATCCTAAAAGTTGATGCTGTGAAACTGCTGCAATCAACATACTAGCTAATTAGGAAAACTCAGCAGTGGTCACAGGACTGGAAAAGGTCAGTTTTCATGCCAATCCCAAAGACAGGCAATGCCAAAGAGTGCTCAAACTACCACACAATTGCACTCATCTCACACACTACCAAAGTAATGCTCAAAATTCTCCAAGTCAGGCTTCAACAGTATGTAAACCATGAACTTCCAGATGTTCAAGCTGGTTTTAGAAAAGGCAGAGGAACCAGAGATCAAATTGCCAATATGTGTTGGATCATTGAAAAAGCAAGAGAGTTCTAGAAAATCATCTCCTCTGTTTTATTGGTTATGCAAAAGCCATTAACTGTGTGGATCACAACAAACTGCAGAAAATTCTGAAATAGATGGGAATACCAGACAACCTGACCTTCCTCTGGTGAAATCTGTATGCAGGTCAACAAGCAACAGTTAGAACTGGACATGGAACAATAGACTGATTCCTAATTGGGAAACGAGTGTGTCAAGACTGTATAGTGTCACCCTGCTTATTTAACTTCTATACAGAGTAGATCATGTGAAATGCCATGCTGATGAAGCACAGGCTGGAATCAAGATTTCTGGGAGAAATATCAATAACCTCTGATATGCAGATGACACCAACCTTACACCAGAAAGTGAAGAAGAACTAAAGAGCTTCTTGATGAAAGTGAAAGAGAGTGAAAACTTGGCTCAACATTCAGAAACCTAAGATCATGGCATCTGGTCCCATCACTTCCTGGCAAATAGATGGGGAAACAATGGAAACATTAACAGACTTTATTTTTTTGAACTTGAAAATCACTGCAGGCAGTGACTGCAGCCATGGAATTAAAAGATGCTTGCTCCTTCGAGGGAAAACTGTGATCAAACTTGACAGCATATTAAAACCAGAGACAGTACTTTGCCAACAAAGATCCATCTATTAAGAGCTATGAGTTTTCCAGAATCATGTGTGGATGTGAGAGTTGGAATATAAAGTAAGCTGAGTCCTGAAGAATTGATACTTTTGAACTGGTATTGGAGAAGATTCTTGTGAATCCCTTGGGCTGCAAGAGATCCAGCCAGTCTATCCTAAAGGAAATCAGTCTTGAATATTCATTGGAATGACTGATGCTGAAGTTGAAACTCCAATACTTTGGCCACCTGATACAAAGAACTGACTCACTAGAAAGACCCTGATGCTGGGAAAGATTGAATGAAGGAACAGAAGGGGATAACAGAAAAGAGATGATTGGATGGCATCACTGACTTGATGGAGATGAGTTTGAGTAAGCTCTGGAAGTTGATGATGGACAGGATAGCCTGGTGTGTTGCAGTTCATGGTGTTGCAGACAGTCAGACAAGACTGAGTGAACTGAACTGAATAGTAGTCAAATTTCTATTCAAGTATCATAGGTATGGTGTATAAAAAAATAACATAACTCAGATAGAAGAGGATTGATAATCACCTAGACATGGGTCAAGAGTGTATATATTTTGGGGAAGCTATCTGCATGTTTTTGTTGTATTTGGGATAGTTGCATAACAATATTAGGGGTTTCCCATGTGGCTCAGATGGTAAAGAATCTGCCTGCAAAGTGGGAGACCTGGTTTCAATCACATTATATAGGAGCATAGTTTTGGTATCATCTTTATTTATAAGTATAGCCTTAAAAGAGTTATGAATGTCAGGTTGACAAGAAGCAGATAGTACTGTCTTTGGTATATGTCAGCATTGTTGTTACTGTTTATTCACTAAGCCATGTCTGACTTTTTGTGACCCCATGGATTGTAACCCTAAGACTTTTCCATCCATGGGATTTGCCAGGCAAGAATACTGCAGTGAGTTGCCATTTCCTTCTTCAGGAGATCTTCCTGATCCAGATAACGAACCCACATCTTCTGATTGGCAGGTGGATTGTCTAGCTCTGAGCCATCAGTGAAGATATGCTAACTTTGGTAAATGTCAACTACATTTTCCAAACTGCCGTTTCCTATATGATTCTAGATTGGAGTTGGCAAAGTGGAGCAAAATTGATACAGATGGCAGATGATGTTGCAATCCATGGGCATTGCTGGTAATCTTCTGGGTTTCCCCTGTGGATTGTAAGAGCTGAGTCTGTGGTTCTTTTGGCTCCTGAGTCATCTCCTTCTCTAGCTCTTCAGTTTCCAGGGCAGGCATAGCTCCATGAAGAGTTTCCAATTTCTACAGAATATCACCTACTTAGTCAGTGTTGTAAGTGGTGAAAGATGTCTGTTCCAGTTTTTGTTTCTGAGGCAAGGCTACCCTGGTATGTTCCAGGTAATGTTGACCTTCCCAGAGTGTTGATTCATGGCAACTTCAGGTAGAATATCAGATGCAGCGGACAGAGTCTTATAAAAGTTTCTTCATCAGCTCTCACAATTGTGTAAGGCCTGATCCTTATACCACATCCATTATTTAATGTAAATATTAGTGGCTCTACTTCTCTGATTAATCTCTATCTGATAAAGTACTTCCTCCTTCTGGATTTTGAAAGAGTTTGTGTGGTATAGATATATATATATTTTTAATTAATTAATTAATTTATTTTTAAATTTAACTTTACAATACTCTATTGGGTTTGCCATACATCGACATGAATCCATCACAGGTGCACACAAGCTCCCAATCCCGAATCCCCCTCCCACCTCCNCAGTCCAGGTTCGATACATGATACTGGATGCTTGGGGCTGGTGCACTGGGATGACCCAGAGGGATGGTATGGGAAGGCAGGAGGGAGGGGGGTTGAGGATGGGGAACATGTGTATACCTGTGGTGGATTAATGTTGATGTATGGCAAAACCAATATAATATTGTAAAGTAATATTAACTTCTAATTAAAATAAATACATTTATATCAAAAAATAAAAAACATTAAAAAACATATGTCACCTATATCTCAATATATTGGAAAAAAGCAAAACTTGAATTTTCCATGTACTGGCAACTGTTTAGATAGTATTTACATTATATTTGCAATAATTTTCAAAATATGTATTTTTATTAGACATTATAAGTAATATAAAAATGATTTGAAGCCTGTGTGACGATATGAGCAAGTTATATACAAATACTCTAGCATTTTAGATAAATAACTTGATTGCCCACAGATTTTGGTTTCCCTGAAGTGGATGGAGTGCTGTAACCAATCCCCCATGGATACAAAGGAAAAACTAGCTGACAGAAACCAAGCTAGTAAATGTTATGCTCTTGTATTTGTCTTCCTTAAATTCATGTGTCACCAAACAAAATTGTCTTTGTTTAATTAACACTGAAATTTAGGGATCATAAAGGAACTGAGTTATAGAAATAAGCCTTCATTTCAATAATTCATTACCAATGTGACTAAAAAAATTTGATATTGACTGTTAAAAACAACAGCAGAAAAAAAGTAACAGCAATTTTTTTCATAATAATTAATTCAAAAATAATAAAATAGCCCCTGTAAGCATCAGAATAACTCTCAGATGTTTAAGTTATTACATNATGTGACTAAAAAAATTTGATATTGACTGTTAAAAACAACAGCAGAAAAAAAGTAACAGCAATTTTTTTCATAATAATTAATTCAAAAATAATAAAATAGCCCCTGTAAGCATCAGAATAACTCTCAGATGTTTAAGTTATTACATCTTAAAACAGATATCCAAGGAAATAATGAATCAATCAACATATTTTTTTTAAATTTTATAAATTTCATTCACCAAAGATTCTTTTCAAAGTATAACACAACACTCACAAAATGAAAGACACTTTTTCTGGGCCTCAGTAATTATCTTACAGAGCAACTTTCCCTTCTTATTGCTGGATCTCTCAAAATTGCAAGAATCTTCTTGTTTGAGATTTCTCTAGTATTTAGTAGAAGTATAAAATTTTTAAATTCAACACAGAGATAGTTTTATAAATTCCTTAATATTAGAAAGTAGGTTCAGAGCATAAAAATATCTAAATTATAAAATATATATGACTGAAGATACATTTTAAAATTTATTACTTGAATGCATTTTTTTTAGATTTAAAAAATCATTAATGTAGTAAAAGCTTCCTTTTACAGATTCAAATCACTGTGCACACCTATTCACAAGCTCCTTAATGTTAAAATTCAAAAAGAGTGACTCTGAATGAAATCTTAATGAGTGCTGAGTAGGTTCCATTATTGACAGCATTATTACTATATACAGTGCCTTGCCCAGTTAATAATGCAAGAAAACTAAATGACAGGGCAGCAGTGAGAGGTGGTCACAGTTTTAATGACTGTATTCAAGAGGTTTCATAAATCTCCACTAAAATAAAAGACTAACTCCTAGAAGAAAGTGGCATTACAGTTGAGAAGAGCTGGCAGAACTGATTATAAATAAATTGAACCATAATATTCACATACATCCACTCCAAGTAATTTTTCTTTTATTATTTAGAGAGAGATCTATTATTTGGTCCTTAATTCAGAAAATGAAGGATATATAGAAATAGGATATAGAGATATACATACATTTACATCACTATATGTGTAAATATTCCCAATACATGTTTATGTGTTAATTTTGTGATTTTTCCCTTTCTATAAACAGAATTATACTTGAATGACACTTGAAATGAGTTTGAACAATTACCATTTTTCATTTAATATATGTTTTAGAATGATGATTAGCATATGTATAATGTTTGCCACTGAAATGAATGCATATATGCATTCAAATTCTTGGGGAAAATATATTTATGAATTTAGAGATGCAGATATTTTGTAATTAAGGTGCTGTAACTGACTTTCAATTAGTTCTCCATTTAATAACAGAAAAGATATCAAATTTTTGTTGTAAACAGCACAGCAATTTCTTATGGATAATGTATTTTTATATTTCTAGAGTGGACTTTTCTACCACAGTTCACAGCAGGAAACAGAAACCACCATAGGAATTCTTAAACATGAGGAAATTTCATACAGGAAATTCGGTGCTTACAAAAACATTGCCAAGACTGAAGCAACAGTTTCTAAGCTGAGTCTCCTGGAATAACTCCTGGTCCTGTACAGAACTGACTTACTAAAAGAGCACTACCTCTGAGGTCACAGCTGGGAATATGCCAGAAACAAGGTTCTTTGCCTTTGGCAACACAGCCCAGCACTCAAGAGGCTGCAAAATGTGCATGTATTGCTGCAGCCTGATACATCAGGCCAAGGTTCTATACCATTTGCTTGTCAACATCTAGGAAGCTGGAGTTGAGACCCTTCAGAATCACTGTTGGAAATCATCATATCTCCTGAGCATTGTTTGGCATTTGAGGTCAAAACCACAGGAAGATGGTTTCCCAATAACTCATCCCATTCCAATCTTGCCATAATACATACTTGGTAACCAAATGGTGGAAATTAATTTTCATTCAGGACCTTAGCTGAAAGGGGTTCTGGGAAATCTAGGTTTTGTAGTAAATAAAGGCTTAGAGAAGACAATGAATTGGATGCCTGATGTGAGTTACACATACCAGCATAATCTCTACATGTGAATATGTTTCAAATATACTGTAACATCCTATTATACTAATATTTCCTCCATGAAAATTTAAGATATATTTAAAATTTCAGAGCATTCTGTTCTGGCAAGAAAAACTATTCCAGTAGAAAAATAAAATTTTATTTTTCAAATGAAGAAATGGAATAAATTTAGCTAAGAGAAGTTAAAATAGAAGACAACACAAGAATACCCAAAAAGATTCTTATAGAGTTTGATAGAAATAAATTCAGTGTATTTTGAGATCAGTGGCAACTGGTGATCATGTGAAAATCAAAAGTCAAACTCAGACCACTCAGGATTAAAGATAATTTCCTAAATGTTCACCTACTTAGATGTGGAAGGTAGTGGACATATATGGTGGTGGAGGAGGGCACATTTTAACTAGATATTGACTATTAGATAGTAACATTGTTGTTCATTCACTAAGTCCTGTCCCACTCTTTATGGATCCATGAACTGTAGTCTGTCAGACTACTCTGTCCATGGGATTTTCCAGGCAAGAATATTGGAGTGATTTGCCATTTCTTTCTCCCAGGGATCTTCCTGAATCAGGGATGGAACCCGTGTCTCCTGCATTGGCAGGCAGATTCATTACCGCTGAGTCACAAGGGAAGCACATTAGACACCATTAATTAAGCTCAAAATACATGAACTTCTTTTTTTTAATTTTTCAATCTTATCTGTATTTTCTATCAGATTGCATACATGTATGCTCAGTCACTCACTCATGTCTGATTCTTTGTGACTCCATGGATTGTATCCCATCGGACTCCTCTGTCCATGGAATTGTCCAGACAAGAATACTAGAGTGGGCTCCATTTCCTACTCTAGGGATAATAACATACACTGAGCCTTTAAAAAATAAATTTTTCAGTGGAAATCATTTTGACTGTTATATTAGTTTTCTATTGCCTCTGTTATAAATTATCAAAAACTTAGTGACTTCAGTCAGTTCAGTTCAGTCACTCAGTCATGACCCCATGGACTGCAGCATGCCATACTTCCCTGTGCTGCACTATCTTCCAGAGTTTGATACCATCCAACCATCTCATCGCCTGTCATCCCCTTCTCTTCCTGCCTTCAATCTTTCCCAGCATCAGAGTATTTTCTAATTTGTCAGCCCTTCATATCAGGTGGCCAAATAATTGAGATGCAGCTCCTGCATCAGTCCTTTCAGTGACTATTCAGGATTGATTTCCTTTAGGATTGACCGGTTTGATCTCCTTGCAGTCCAAAGGGACTCTCAAGAGCTTTCTCCAACACCACAGTTAAAAAGCATTAATTCTGTACTCAACTTTCTTTATGGTCCAAATTAACACAACACAAATCTACTGTCTTAAAGTTTGATAGGCTAGAAGTCTGACACAGGTCTCATCGAGATAAAATGAAGGTGAAACCAGGCCTGCATTGCCTTCTCCCCAGAAGCTCTAGAACAGAATCTGTTTCTTGTGGCTTCCAGCTTCTCAAGGTTTCCAAAGTTCTTTGGGCCACTTTCTCTTCTATCAAAGACAATAATTTTGCAGTTCTCTGTGACTTTGCTTTTCTCTAGTTACATGTCTGTCTATTCTGCCTTCCTCTTCCATATTAATAACAATCATGATAATATTGGTCCCACCTGGAGAACCTGGGAGACCATCCACATTAAAAAGTCCAGATCCATAATCATAGTTGCAAAGTTCCTTTTGCTAAGTAAAGAAGCATAATCATAGGTTCTGAAAATCAGGACATGGGCATTTGGGGGCACTCATTAACTGTCTACCACATCTGCTAAGAGTAATAACAGCAAAAATGAAATTTCTTATGCAAAGAGAAGCTTTTCATTGTGATATCTAACTTAGTATCATTTTATATATCTCATTACACATTTCATAAAAAGGATATATTTTAATATATCCTTTGAAAATATCTGAAAGGCCATATCCCATTTGTTTGTTTGTTTTTTTAATCAAATATGTGCAGTTTAGATAAATCTAATTGGAACATGCAAAAAGAAAATTCACTTCATAGTAATAACTCCATGTGAAAAAATATTTTACATTTAAATGATTTTATTAAGAAAGATTAGTTTGCTTATATGCTATGAAAACTGTTTCAGGGAAATTTTGAATGTCTAAACTACTTTCCATCATTCAACTGAGATTAACCTAAGACTTGAAATACTTACTCAGTACCTCTAATATAGAATATCACTGCTACAAAATATTTAGAAATGTGCTTATTACCTGTGTCAGTAATATTCTGTCTGTTTGAGGATAATGATTTAGAAGAAACTAATCTTCAGGTAAAAGCAATGGCAAAGAATGCTCAAACTACCACACAATTGCACTCATCTCACACGTTAGTAAAGTAATGCTCAAAATTCTCCAAGCCAGGCTTCAGCTATATGTGAAGCGTGAACTTCCAGATGTTCAAGGTGGTTTTAGAAAAGGCAGAGAAATCAGAGATCAAATTGCCAACATCTGCTGGATCATCAAAAAAGCAAGAGAGTTCCAGAAGAACAACTATTTCTGCTTCATTGACTATGCCAAAGCCTTTGACTGTGTGGATCACAATAAACTATGGAAGATTCTGAAGGAGATGGGAATAGCAGACCACCTGATCTGCCTCTTGAGAAACCTGTGTGCAGGTCAGGAGGCAACAGTTAGAACTGGACATGGAACAACAGAATCGTACCAAATAGGAAAAGGAGTATGTCAAGGCTGTATGTTGTCACCCTGCTTATTTTACTTATATGCAGAGTACATCATGAGAAACGCTGAGCTGAAAGAAGCACAAGCTGGAATCAAGATTGCCAGGAGAAATATCAATCACTTCAGATATGAAGATGACACCACTCTTATGGCAGAAAGTGAAGAGGAACTAAAAAGCCTTTTGATGAAAGTGAAAGAGGAGAGTGAAAACGTTGGCTAAAAACTCAACATTCAGAAAACTAAGATCATGGCATCCTGTCCCATCACTTCACAGCAAACAGATGGAGAAACAGTGGAAACGGTGTCAGACTTTATTTTTTTGAGCTCCATAATCACTGCAGATGGTGATTTCAGCCATGAAATGAAAAGACACTTACTCCTTGGAAGGAAAGTTATGATCAACCTAGATAGCATATTGAAAAGCAGAGACATTACTTTGCCAACAAAGATCTGTTTAGTCAAGGCTATGGTTTTTCCAGTGGTCATGTATGGATGTGAGAGTTGGACTGTGAAGAAAGCTGCGTGCCANTGATGCTGAAGCTGAAGCTCCAATACTATGGCCACCTGATGCAAAGAAATGACTCAGTTGAAAAGACCCGGATGCTGGGAAAGATTGAAGGCGGGAGGAGAAAGGGATGACAGAGGATGAGACGGTTGGATGGCATCACCAACTCAATGGACATGAATTTGAGTAGGCTCCGAGAGTTGGCGATGGACAGGGAAGCCTGGTATGCTGTAGTTCATGGGGTCACAAAGAATCAGACACAACTGAGCGACTGAACTGAACTGAACTCCAGTTCTCGGCAACAAATCAGTTTTGGCCTGGATTTCAAACCCCTCTCCTTCCAACAGAAGCCCTTCTACTGGTGGGACCCACCCAACCCAGAAAAGGCCTTAATGCCACAGCATTACTTGAGTGTACCCTTGGGGATCCCAATCTCCCCAGTTCCCAACCCAAGTGGCTTTTCAGAAAATGGCCTCCAGCCACAAACAGCACCCCCTTGGAGCAGAGTCTGATGAAATAGTGTTCTCCACTGCGTTACATTGGCTGTGGAGCTCTGCCTCAGGATCCTCTTGGGTGAGCTCTGGGCAAAGTCCCTACAGTCAGTATTTGCAGGCCCCATCAACCCTGCGCGGGATAGATGAGGAAACCAAGGCTTGAGGCCATAACGCGAGTGAACGGCAGCAGCAGGATTCACCCTGATGTGTGTCTGAGCCCAGTTCCTTACTTCTAGTGTCCCTGGGCTGAGGGGGAGGGTCCTTGTGCCCAGCCCTCTGGAGGGCCTCCAGCTCAGGACAGATTCCCTACCTGGAGCAGCGTTGCCGGGTGCAGCTGAAAGCTTAGTTGCCACAAGTTTCCAAGGATGGGGACGGGGAAGGGACCAGGAGGAAGGTGGTTCCTTTCCCAGTAGATGATGCCGAATTTCAGGAGCAGGAAGGAGGCGGCCAGTAAAGCCAGCCAGCTGAGCGGGGGGCACATCTCGGGCCTGCAGCCCCCTATCCCCTTGGCCTCTGGCCCTGGCTGCAGTGCACCCCAGCCGTTTCTTTAGTCTTCCCTGACCACCCTCCTCTCTCCACTGCCTGACCTCTGCTTTTATGCCAGCACTCTCGGCATAAAAAGGGAGGCAACCCCAGGAGTCTTCTCATGATGGAATAAATCCATTTGGTCACACCGGTCACACCCGGCCTGCTACTCAGCAGGGCCACAGGCCTCTGGCCTGCAACAGGTNGTGAATTCTGGGAGTTGGTGATGGACAGGGAGGCCTGGCATGCTGCGATTTATGGGGTCGCAAAGAGTCAGGTACGACTGAGCGACTGAACTGAACTAAGGACAACATCAGGTATACTAACACTTGCATTATCAGAATCCCAAAAGGAGAAAAGAGAAAGAGGTGTAAATATATTTGATAAAACTATGACTGAAAGCTTCCTGAATCTGAAGAAGGAAAGATATTCAGGCATGAAGCACAGACAGTATCATACCAGATGAACCCGAAGAGACACACACCAAGACATATAATTAAAATGGCAAACATTAAAGGTAAAAAGAGAATTCTAAAGGCAGGAAGAGAAGAACAATAATGCTATGATGATTGTTCAGCAGAACTCTGCAGGCCAGAAGAGAGTGGCACAATACGTTTAAAGTGCTAAAAACCCTGATCACACTACCCAGCAATTTTATCATTCATAATTGAAGGGAAAGTAAAGAACTTTTCATGCAAGCAAACATTAAAATACTTAAAAACTGAATGCTAAAGAGACTTTATAAGAGTTGCTAAAGAGTCTTCTTTAAATAAAAAAATAAAAGGCTACAATAAAGAAATTATGCACAGAGAAGGTGATGGCACCCCACTTCAGTACTCTTGCCTGGAAATCCCATAGATGGAGGAACCTTGCAGGCTGCAGTCCATGGGGTTGCAAAGAGTCGGACATGACTGAAAGATTTCATTTTCACTTTTCACTTTCATGTAATGGGGAAGGAAATGACAACCCATGCCAGTGTTTTTGCCTGGAGAATTCCAGGGTCCATGGAGCCTGGTGAGCTACCATCTATGGGGTCGCACAGAGTTGGACACGACTGAAGCAACTTATCAGCAGTGAATTTTGGCTGATATTTCCTTTTTTATGAATATCTAAGAAGACAATAAAAGAAATGTGTTAGAAAAAAAATATGCAAAGGGAAAAATTCCATTGGTATAGGAAAATACATAGTAAAATCTGTGGATCCACTGTTTAAATAAGCTGTGCAAAGGTTAAAAGAAAAAAATGAAATTAAATATAACTATAACAAACAGTTAAGGGATTAATGTGNAAAAAAATATGCAAAGGGAAAAATTCCATTGGTATAGGAAAATACATAGTAAAATCTGTGGATCCACTGTTTAAATAAGCTGTGCAAAGGTTAAAAGAAAAAAATGAAATTAAATATAACTATAACAAACAGTTAAGGGATTAATGTGAAGATGTAAGATATGACATCAAAAATACATATATTGGGGGAAGGGAGTTAAAACATGTAGATCTTTTAGAATGTATTTGAACTTATACTACTAACAATTTAAAATAGATAGATATATTTATGCTGCTGCTACTAAGTCGTTTCAGTCATGTCCGACTCTGTGAGACCCCATAGATGGCAGCCCACCAGGCTCCCCTGTCCCTGGAATTCTCCAGGCAAGAACACTGGAGTGGGTTGCCATTTCCTTCTACAATGCATGAAAGTGAAAAGTGAAAGTGAAGTAGCTCAGTCGTGTCCAGCTCTTTGTGACCCCATGGACTGCAGTCTTCCAGACTCCTCTATCCATGGGATTTTCCAGGCAAGAATACTGGAGTGGGGTGCCATCATCTTCTCTGAGACATATTTATAGGTCAACATATAAAAAGGGCTTCTCAGTTGGCACTACTAGTAAAGAACCCACTTACCAATGCAGGAGACATAAGAGATGTGGGTTTGATCCCTGGGTCAGAAAGATCTCCTGGAGAAGGGCATGGCAACCCACTCCAGTATTCTTGCTTGGAGAATCCCATGAACAAAAGAGCCCCAAGGTGGGCTACGGTCCACAGGGTCACAAAGAAACAGACATGACTGAAGTGGGTTCACACACACACACACACAAATACAACTATATATAAACCCCATTGGAATCAGAAATCAAAAACCTATAATAGGTTTACAAACACTAGAGAGAAAGGAACACCAGCATACCACTTAATCAAATTATCAAATCACAGTGGAACAAATTAAACTAAGAAGAAAAGGAGAGAGAAGACTCATTTCAGATGCACACAAACTGAAAGTGAAGGTACAGAAAAAGATATTCCATGCAAATACAAATTAAAAGAAAACTGGGGTAGATATTCATACCAGACAAAGTATACATTAAAACAAAATCTAAAATTAAATACAGAGGGGAATTGTATAATAATAAAGGGAACAAAACAAGAAGAGCTAATGTTCTTAAACATATGTGTGCTTAATATTGGAGCACATAAATATATAAAGCAAATATAATAGACATAAATGGAAAAACTGACAGTAATACAATAATAATATGGAACTTTAATGCTACACTAATATCAATGAGTAGAAAATTAATAAGAAAATAATAGTCTTATATGACACATTAAACCAAATGAACTTAATATATATCTAAAGGACGTTCATACTTTTACTTTCAAAGGACATTCCATCAAAAAACATCAGAATAGACATTGTTTTCAAATGCACATGAAAGATCCTCTAGGATGAATTACATGTTAGGTCATAAACACATATCAATAAATGTAAGAGTATAGAAATTATATAAAGCATCTTTCTGGCCACAATGATATGGTATTAGACATCAGGTAGAGGAAGAAATTTTGGGGAAAATGCATACATATGAAGACTAAACAACATTTATGAAAAAAAAGGGTCAATGAAGAAATTAAAGAGGAAATCAGGAAATACTTTGTGGGAAATGAAAATAAAATTGCAACTTCCCCAAACCTATCAGGTGTAGCAATAGCAGTTCTATGAGGGAAATTTATACAAATACAGAGACACCTCAAGAAATAAGGCATATTTCAAGAAAAGAAACTAACCTACCAACTTAAGGAATCAGAAAAGTAAGCACAAAGAGAGTCTAAATTTATCAGAAAGAATGGTATAATAAAGTTCAGGGAGGAAATAAATTAGAGGCCAAAAAATATATATAAAATATCAATGAAATCTAGGGTGCTTTTTTCTAAAAAGATTAATATGACTGACAAACTTCTAGTGAGGTTCATTAAGAAAAAAAGAAGAGGATTCAAATTAAATAGTACATGAAAGAGGAAAAAAANGAGGCCAAAAAATATATATAAAATATCAATGAAATCTAGGGTGCTTTTTTCTAAAAAGATTAATATGACTGACAAACTTCTAGTGAGGTTCATTAAGAAAAAAAGAAGAGGATTCAAATTAAATAGTACATGAAAGAGGAAAAAAAATATTGATATAATATAGATACAAAAAATCAGAAAGGAACACTGCAGTAATATGTTAACGAATTTAATATATTAAAAGAAATGAATAAATTCCTAGAAACATACATTCTTTCAAGAATAAGTTATAGAAATAGATAATCTGAAGAAAGCAATTACTAGCATTGAACCAGTGATCAAAACACTCTTAATAAACCAAAATCTAGGACTGCATGACTTTATAGGAGAATTCTACCAACCATTAAAAGAAGAGTTAATACCCAACCTCTCAAATTGTTCCAAAATGCTGAAGAGGAGTGAACACTCCCTAATTCTTTGTACAAGGCCATCTTTATCATGATGACAAAATGTTACAATAACATTATAGGCCAACATCACTAATGAAAATACACTCAAAAATCCCCAAGAAATATTAGCAAGAGAAATTCAATAATATATAAAACTATTCCTAGACAATGATCAAGTGGGATTTATTCTAGGGATGAAAGAATGGTTCAATATGAATGAATCAATAAATGTGACATAAAACAGTGACAAATGACAAAATCACATGATCAACTTAATAGATGAAGAAAAAGAATTTGACAAAATTCAACATCCATTCATGATAAAATTCTCTTCTAGAGTTGATATGAACATGGAAGTGTTAGTCACTCAGTTGTGTCTGACTCTTTGTAATCCCATGGACTCTAGCATGCCAGGCTTCTCTGTCCTTTGGATTCTTCAGGCAAGAATACTGGAGTGGGTAGTCATTCCCTTCTCCCAAGGATCTTCCCAAGCAAGTCATGGAACTTGAGTCTCCCACATTGCAGGCAGATTCTCTACCATCTGAATCACGAAACATGTGGTAAAGTTGGTGCAAAGGGCATATATCTCACACCATAAATGCCATTTATAACAATCATGAGAGCTAACATGAAACTCACTCGTTAAAACTGAAAGCTTTTCCTCTAAGTGAGTAAAACTACAAGCCTATCCACTCTGTCTATTCAACCTAGTGTCTATTCTTGTTGATCACTAGGTTCACTTGACTCAATTTCTACTTTCCATGTTACTACAATCAATGATACTGTTAAACTTTCAGCCACTACATACAAAGAACCCTTTTATTTAATTTCTGACAGTATTTTCTTCACTTTTCTTTATGTCCTCACTGACAGTCTCTTCAAGGATTATCATGATTCACTTAATTATTTTTTTAGGACAAAGTTCTCAGACCCACCAAGTTTTTGGCACTGCCCTCTTTGGTCACTAAAGTCTATTTCAGTTTCCCTGACTGTGTAACACATTACCATATCACCCCAAATTTAGTAGTATTAAATAACTTCTTTTGGTCTATGCATGTGCTTTTATGTCTATGTATTTGTGCTTTGTGACTATGTGTATGTCTTTATGTGTATTTATGTCTATGTCTAAGTGCTTTTGTCTCAGTATGTCTATGGATCAGGAATTAAAAGACAAACAATAAGAATATTTTTTTGTGTCATGATATATAAGCATCAGAAAGAAGAACAGAAACCTAAGGGCTAAGCTGACCTGTATTCTTATTTGCTCATGTATGGTAGACGCTGAATAAAATCTAGTCATCTCAGTTTCTCTCTAGTGGGATTTTGTATGGACTAGGTTGTCTTCCTTATAGAGTCACTGGGTTCCAAGAGTAAGATAACAAAAATAAACTGCATACAACAGAGAAGCCACATTGTTTTTTCTGACCTATTTTCAAAGTCATATAATGTCATTTTCATTGCAATCTATTCATCAAAGCAGTCTCAAAATCATGTTCATTTTCAAATGAAAGGAAAATAAGCTCTACTACTTGTTGGGGAGTGAGGATGTTTTGGACCAGAAATATATCTGTATATGTTCTTTGGAAGTGACAGTCTGCTACAGGATGAGAGAGCATATTACAACATTGATTTGGGAGAATGGCATTGAAGCATATATATATTATCATGTAAGAAACGAGGCGCTGGTCTGTGTTCGATGCAGGATGCAGGATGCTTGGGGCTGGTGCACGGGGATGATCCAGAGAGACGTTGTGGGGTGGGAGGTGGGAGGGGGATTCAGGATTGGGAATCTGTGTACACCTGTGGTGGATTCATGTCGATGTATGGCAAAGCCAATAGAGTATTGTAAAGTAAANTGTTCGATGCAGGATGCAGGATGCTTGGGGCTGGTGCACGGGGATGATCCAGAGAGACGTTGTGGGGTGGGAGGTGGGAGGGGGATTCAGGATTGGGAATCTGTGTACACCTGTGGTGGATTCATGTCGATGTATGGCAAAGCCAATAGAGTATTGTAAAGTAAAATTTAAAAAAATAATTAATTAATTAAATTTAAATAAATAAATAGATGAAAACAATCTGTTATCATTCACAAATAGTTTGTGAACATAAACATTTTATTGGTTGCAATAAATTGAATAAAAATAGAGATATAACTGGAGTTTTTCTCTAAAACCATGGTATCAGTTTCAGGTCTGCCAAACTAAACTTGTATTCTCAATGGATGATTTTAAATAATCTTTGTTATGTTGTAACTCATAACTGTATAGAGTACAAAAGTGTATTTTTATACACGTGTGCTTAATAAGATGATATTACGATTATAAGTGTTTTTCAGCTAAAATATTTGACAACCATTGTTATATCAGAGAAATAATTGCATGTACAAAAATTAAATTTTCAGTTTGAGTCTATATTCTTTGTGCTAACCACTGTTAAGAAAATGACTTGGCAGCAATGTTAAAGGTCCAAGAAATTTAACATTCTAAGCCTATGTCAAAATAGACAAGAGACTATGTTTCTATGCTTGGAGGGTATATTGTGAAACAATACTTTGTGATCATAACTTAAAATACATAAATTATTATGGCATTAGAGATAATAGGAAGGGACCAGTATCCAAAAAAGTCTCATATTGTTATGGCTTTGACTTTTTATTTCCCTAATGAGAAATGCTGGGCTGGAGGAAGCATAAGCTGGAATCAAGATTGCTGGGAGAAATATCAATAACCTCANCTGGTGGGCTGCTGTCTATGGGGTCGCACAGAGTCAGACACGACTGAAGTGACTTAGCAGCAGTAGCAGAATGCAAGATGTATTGGATCAGAATCCCTGGAAGCAACACTTTAACAGGTTTTTCAAGTGATTCGCCTTTAGATGATCCAGTAGTTGTTCGTTCTTCAGATTTGGAATAATAAGAAGAAAATAAGAATAAAACACTAGGTTTGGAGAGAGAGTTTTAGTCTTCCATTAATACTCTCATCTTGGGTAATCTAATTAATCTCTCTGGAAATTACTTTCTTCATTCAAAAGTGGTTCTCAAACTTCTGTATGCATTGAGATCAACTTGACTGATGCAAATATTATCTCCGAAAATCCATGAGTCTATAATGACATAAATTAATAGATGAATAAATAAATGGGAGAGAAGAAACAGCTCTACCTTACAGTAGAATGCCAGCTACTACACATGGAAGGAATGGTGGTTTAGGTAGTTAGAAGAGGAAAAAGGAGTCCAAAATGGAAGTGGCTAAAAGACAAAGAAAGGGAAAAGCCTGTGAAAATGGAACAAAAGAAAATCCACGGACTGGAGTGAGGACCTCAGGTGGAACAAACACACCCCTTCCTAGCTAGCCCAATTTGCATAGGACAGGCTTGGAGGAGAGGAGACAAAATGTATAAAAAGAGGAAGCCAAGCTGAACTGGGGCTTCTCCTTTGGGGCCAGCCAGCCCTCACGCCTCGAGGGTGTACTATCATTTGTTTGTGGAATAAAACCCTGAGCTGCAACTGAGCTGTAACACTGGTCTGCTGTTTCAAATCTTTGCTGACCTGAGATTATTAGAGTAATAAAATCATCAATGAATGCTGAAACTAGTGGTAAAGATTTGATGAAGAATGGGATATTTGTATACTTTCAAATTATATATTAATTACAAAGGAAAAAATAGTAACTCTATGGTAAATATACCTGGCCGACACCAACTTAGCTGAGTGACCAAAGCTAGTATCACCAAAATCAGGATGAGGTGACATCATGTGCCTCCTGACATGATGCAGCAAGAAAAACACAACGGTGCTTGGGTAATATTCCTCTCAAAATGTACAACCTGAACTTGACTAAGAAATCATCAGACAAACCCACACTGAAGGACATTCTACTAAATAACTAAAAATGAAAGTCACTCAGTTGTGTCAAACTCTTTGTGACCCCATGGACTATACAGTCCATGGATTTCTCCAGGCCAGAATACTGGAGTGAGTAGCCTTTCCCTTCTCCAGGGCACCTTCCCAATCCAGGGATCGAACCCAGTTCTTCCACACTGTAGGCAGATTCTTTACCAGCTGAGCCACAAGAGAAGCCCAAAAATACTGGAGTGGGTAGCCTATCCCTTTTCCAGCGGATCTTCCCAACCCAGGAATTGAACTGGGGTCTCCTGCATTGCAGATGGATTCTTTACCAACTNGTAACCTGTGTAAAGGCCGCACTGGACACTAAGCTCTGGAGAAAGTATAGTGATAATTTAATATCATCTGTAAAATGGGTGGGAGATACCCAGCTCCCAGGGTCGTTGAGATTCAACAATCAGACACCATGTGTGTAAGTACTGGGCCCTGACTATGCTAAGCCCACAGGGAGCCTGTGATGTGACCCCTGCTGACACCTCCGCTGTGGGAACCCGGGCGTTGGCTTATCTGATGAATGGGTGGTGAGTGCTCTGAGAAGGTGAGTACTAGGTGTGAGAAGGAGGGGGTTCACGCCAGAAGGAAGGTGCGGGGGATGGGGTCAGCTGAGCTGTCTCTGCAACCTGAGACCCTGTCTCTCTGCAGCTGGCCCAGACTCACGGCTGCGTGTTCACAGTGTGGGTGGGCCCCACACCGCTGGAGGACGCCCTGGTCTCCCACTCAGAGCAGCTCTCAGGCTGGCCGCTCACCCCACTCTTCCGGGACCTAGTTGGAGAAAGAGGCAAGGCTGCCCTCCCTGCTGGGGACAGGGTGGCTGGGTGGTGACTGCACACAGGGGTCCAGTGGGGTGACCCAGAAGTGTTGATACAGAGGAACCTGCCGGGAGGACTCGGGTCTCCTCAGATAACCCTGTGCAAGGGGCAGGGGTGGCATGGGGAGGAACCAGCCCCAGGGGTTAAAAAGACCTGGGTCAAATCTCAGCTCTGCTCCAGATGAGGCACTCACTCTCTGTCCCTCAGTGTATCCATCTGTTACACGGGGAGAATGACTGCTCTCACCTTCCAGGGACAGGGCAGGGTGGAGGTTAAGTGAGCCACACACCCAAAGGTGCCCAGTACAGCACCTGGCTCAGTGAATGTCCTCCCCCGCTGCTCTCCCCTCCAGGCCCTGTCCTCCCTTCCTTCCTTTATCTACTCCTCCAGTTACTATGGGGACTCTTAAAGGCAAAATCAGGTTGGCAGCCTGGGAGGAGGGCACAGCTGAGCCTGGACGGCACCAGGCTCACGGACCCCACGAGCTGCAGATGTCCCTCACTGGCCGGCCGGCCGGCCAGAAGGAGCACCATCGCAGAGCTGACTGGGAAGGCCGCCAGGGGTCTGCCCTCCCCACCTGGCTGCGAGCCGGGCAGTCTTGCCAAGGGAGGCTGGGAGTGCTGCGCCCCTGACCCAGGGGTCATCTGCAGCAGTGGGCACAGATGGCAGCAGTAGAGACGCTTCTGCCTGGCCACGCGGCAGCGGCTGGGCNAATACTTTGGCCACCTCATGCGAAGAGTTGACTCATTAGAAAAGACTCTGATGCTGGGAGGGATTGGGGCAGGAGCAGAAGGGGACGACCGAGGATGAGATGCCTGGATGGCATCACTGACTGGATGGGTATGAGTTTGAGTGAATTCCGGGAGTTGGTGATGGACAGCGAGGCCTGGCTTGCTGCAATTCATGGGGTTGGACATGACTGAGCGACTGAACTGAAATGAACTGAACTGAGGAACGCAAGGGATTTCTCTGTGCTAATTTTGTATCCTGCAACTTTACTATGTTCATTGATTAGTTTTAGTAATTTTCAGGTGATGTCTTTAGGGTTTTCTATGTAGAGGATCATCTCATCTGCAAACAGTGAGAGTTTTCAGCAATCCCACTGCTGGTCATACACAATGAGGAAACCAGAATTGAAAGAGACACATGTACCCCAATGTTCATCGCAGCAATCTTTACAATAGCTAGGACATGGAAGCAACCTATATGTTCATCACTAGATGAATGGATAAGAAAGCTGTGGTGCATATACACAATGTAATATTACTCAGCTACTAAAAAGAATGCATTTGAATCAGTTCTAATGTTGTGAATGAAATTGGAGCCTATTATACAGAGTGAAGTGAGTCAGAAAGAAAAACACCAATACAGTGTATTAATGCATATATATGGAATTTAGGAAGCAAGAGACATATATGTAAAGAATAGACTTTTGGACTCTATGGGTAAAGGTGAGGGTGGCATGATTTGAGAGAATAGCATTGAAACATGTATATTACCATATGTAAAATAGATTGCCAGTCCAGGTTTGATGCATGAGACAGGGTGCTCAGGGTTAGTGCACTGGGACAAGCCTGAAGGATGGGATGAGGGGGAGGTGTGAAGGGGGCCAGGATGGGGGACATGTGTACACCCACGGCTGATTCATGTGAATGTATGGCAAAACTCACTACAATATTGTAAAATAACTAGCCTCCAATTAAAATAAATACATTAATAAAAAATAAAAGAAATCCCCCCCGGGGGGGAAGATTAACTGCAAAATGACATTATTATCTCAAATTGCAGACAGAAGGAAAAGAACTAATGTATGCAGCATAACATGTACCAATGAAAAATTAAGCTTTAATAAAAATAATTTTTAGTGTTAACATATATTGATTCTTGCTTTACAATGGAATCTCACAACTAAAAGTACTTATTAAAAATAAATATTCTGGATATAGAGGTATTACAACTAATATTTTTAAAAGCATATCCCTATCTATTCAGTCCCTAATGGCTTTTGCCTCTAATGTTTCAAAGAATTAATATTATCCTTCAGTTCAAGAACAGCACAAGTTTCAGCATCATCCAGTTTATCAGAGTACAGTCTGACATTAAATGATTTTTCTTTTGCTGTTATTTGTTTTCTTATTGAGCTGCAGGGTCAGCATATTTTCTTCTGAATTATCAAAATAGAGTACAGCTCCATTTATAGTGAATGAACAATCAATAATAGCTTTTTGAACTGGTAAAATACTTAAGCGTTTTCACATCTTATTTCTTTATCTGAGTGTATACACCTTAAAAAGTCTTTATTAAAAATCAAAACAGATGAAATCATTCTCAAAAAGTAAAAAAAAAAAAAAATTATTAAGGCCATTCTCACTTTGTTTCCAAATTTCAACACATCTCTACTATATGGAAGTAGTTTTCAATCTGTACCTTAGCTGTTCCAAAGACCCAACTCCCCTAGGGTTCCTCCTGTAGAAAGAGTGTAAAGGAAGAACCAGTGAGATGACATCAGAGCACCCCATCATTTTTGATGTGAGCAGCACTATTTTCATTTGTGCTAAATATTAGATTTCAAAGTATCTTTTCTTAAAGCATTCTCTGATTAAAAAGTTTTTAAAGGAGTTGCAAAATAATTCCATTGCGGCATATTTTTCAACTTTAAGTGAAAGTGTCTTTTATATTATCATACAGTTACTTGATAGTTTTAAAAATTCTTTTAAAATTATGGGAAGTACAATACTTCATCTTTAGAATCAAACCCCATTCCCGCCAGAGACACTCAGGGTGTCTAAACAAACCTGGTTTCCACCAAGATCCAGAGACCCAACAAAGACTGAGACAAAACTGTTTGACTGTCTCCTGTGGCGATACGGGTCAGCAGTGGACTGCCGCAGGGGCAGGGGCTCTGGGAGCAGCACACTTTGGTATGGTTGAGTGCAGCAGACTTCAGTATGACATAACCCCTCTTGGAGGAGGTCGCCATTAACCCCACAACAGAGCTGCCAGAACTTACACAGAACTGGGAAATAGACTCCTGTAGAGCACAAATATAATCTTGTGTTCACTAGGACCCTGGAGAAAGGAGCAGTGACTCAACAAGAGACTGACCCAGACTTGTCTGCATATGTCCAGGAGTCTCTAGCAGAGGTGTGGGTCGGTGGTGGCCTGCTTCAGGGTTGAGGACACTGAGTGTACCAGTAAATGCTTGGGGCCTTTTGAAGGAGGTCACCATTATCTTCATTACCTCCATCATAGTTTCACCGCAGGTAAATAACAGGGAGGGAACATAGCTCCATGTCAACAGAAAATTGGATTAAAGATTTAATGAGCATGGCCCTGCCCATCAGAACAAGACTCAGTTTCCCCCTCAGTCAGTCTCTCTCATCAGGAAGATTCCATAAGCCTCTTAGGCTTCCCCATAAAAGAGCAGACAGACTGAAAACCACAACCACAGAAAACTAACCAATCTGATCACATGGACCACAGCCTTGTCTAACTCAATGAAATTATGAGCCATGTTGTGTAGGTTCACCCAAGATGGATGAATCATGGTGGAGAGTCCTGACAAAATGTCCACTGGAGAAGGGAATGGCAAACCACATCAAATATTCTTGCCTTGAGAACCCCATGAACAGTATGAAAAGGCAAAAAGATAGGACACTGAAAGGTAAGCTCCCAGGTCAGTAGGTGCCCAATATGGTACTGGATAGCAGTGGAGAAATAACTCCAGAAAGAATGAAGGGACAGAGCCAAAGCAAAAACAATACTCAGTTGTGGATGTGACTGGTGACAAAAGCAAAATCCAATACTATAAAGAGCAACACTGCATAGGAATCCAGAATATTAGGTCCATGAATCAAGGTAAATTGGAAGTGGTCAAAAAGGAGATGGCAAGAGTGAACATTGACATTTTAGGAATCAGCAAACTAAAATGGACTGAAATGGGTGAATTTAAATCAGATGACCATTATGTCTACTACTGTAGGCAAGAATCCCTTAGAAGAAATGGAGTAGCCATCATAGTCAACTAAGGAGTACAAAATGCAGTACTTGAATGAAATCTCAAGAATGACAGAACGATCTCTGATCGTTTCCAAGGCTAACCATTCAGTACCATAGTAATCCAAATCAATGCCCCGACTAGTAATGCTAAAGAAGCTGAAGTTGAATGGTTCTATGAAGACCTCCAAGACCTCCAAGAACTAACACCCCTCCAAAAATGTCTTTTTCATTATAAGGGACTGGAATGAAAAAGTAGGAAGTCAAGAAACCCCTGGAGTAAAAGGCAAATTTGGCCTTGGAGTAAAGAATGAAGCAGGGCAAAGACTAATAGAGTTTTGACAAGAGAACACACTGGTCACCTTCTTCCAACAACACAAGAGAAGACTCTACACATGGACATCACCAGCTTGTCAATACCAAAATCAGATTGATTATATTCTTTGCAGCCAAAGATAGATAAGCTTTACACAGTCAGTGTAAACAAGACCAGGAGCTGACTGCAGATCAGATCATGAACTCCTTATTGTCAAATTCAGACTTAAATTAAAGAAAGTAGGGAAAACCACTAGACCACTCAGGTATGACCTAAATTGATTCCCTTATGATAATACAGTGAAAGTGACAAAAGGACTCAGAGGATTAGATTTGATGACAGAGTTCTTGAAGAACTATGGACAGATGTGCATGACACTGTACAGGAGACAGGGATCAAGGCCATCTCTGAGAAAAAGAAATGCAAAAGAGGAAAATGGTTGCCTGAGGAGACTTTACAAATAGCTATGAAAAAGAGAAGTGAAAAGCAAAGGAGAAAAAGAAAGATATACTCTGCATTTGAATGCAGAGTTCCAGAGAATAGCAAGGTAAGACAAAAAAAATAAAAAATAAAAAAAATAAAAACTTCCTCAGTGACCAATACAAAGAAATAGAGAAAAATAATAGAATGGGAAAGCCTAGAGATCTCTTCAAGAAAATCAAAAATACCAAGGGAATATTTCATGTGAAGATGGGCACAGTAAAGAACAGAAACATTATGGACCTAACAGAAGCAGAAGATATTAAGAAGAGGTGGCAAGAATAAAGAGAGTTCAGTTCAATTCAGTCACTCAGTCGTGTCTGATTCTTTGTAACCCCATGAATTGCAGCAGGCCAGGCCTCCCTGTCCATCACCAACTCCTGGAATTCAATCAGACTCTTGTCCATCGAGTCAGTGATGTCATGCAGCCATCTCATCTTCTGTTGTCCCCTTCTTAAGAACTGATCTTCACAACCCAGATAACAACGATGGTGTGATCACTAACCTAGAGCCAGACATTCTGGAATGCAAAGTCAAGGGTGCCTTTGGAAGCATCACTATGAACAAAGGTAGTGGAGGAGATGGAATTCCAGTTGAGCTGTTTCAAATCGTAAAAGATGATGCTGTTAAAGTGTTGCACTCAACATGCCAGCAAATTTGGGAAACTCAGCAGTGGGCACAGGACTGGAAAAGGTCAGTTTTCATTCCAATCCCAAAGAAAGGCAATGCCAAAGAATGTTCCAACCACTGCACAACTGCACTCATCCCACATGCTAGTAAAGTAATGCTCAAAATTCTCCAAGCCAGACTTCAACATAAACTGTGAACTTCCAGTTGTTCAAGTTGGATTTAGAAAAGGCAGAGGAACCAGAGATCAAATTGCCAACATCTGCTGGATCATTGAAAAAACAAGAGAGTTCCAGAAAAAAACATCTATTTCTGCTTTATTGACTCTGCAAAATCCTTTGACTGTTTGGGTCATAACAAACTGTGAAAAATTCTTAAAGAGATGGGAATACCAGACCTCCTGACCTGCCTCTTGAGAAATCTGTATGCAGATCAGGAAGTAACAGTTAGAACTAGACACGGAACAACAGACTGGTTCCAAGTTGGAAAAAGACTATGTCAAGGCTGTATATTGTCACCCTGATCATTTAACTTATGTGCAGAGTACATCATGAGAAACGCTGGGCTTGATGAAGCACAAGCTGGAATCAGGATTGTCGGGAATAATATGAATAACCTCAGATTCACAGATAACACTACCTTTATGGAAAAAAAGTGAAGAAGAACTAAAGAGCCTCTTGATGAAAGAGAAGGAGGAGAGTGAAATGTTGACTTAAAACTCAACATTAAAAAAGGAAGATCATGGCCTCTGGTCCCATCAATTATTGGCAGATAGACTGGGAAACAGTGGAAAGAGTGAAGGACTTTATTTATTTTTTTTTAGCTACAGAATCACTGCAGATGGTGACTGTAGGCAATATATTAAAAGACACTTACTCCTTGGAAGAAAAATTATGACCAAACTATACAGCATATTAAAAAGCAGAGATGTTACTTAGCTAACCAAAGTCCTTCTAGTGAAAGCTATGGTTTTTCCAGTAGTCATGTATGGATGTGAGAGTTGGATGATATAGAAATCTGAATGCAGAATAATTGATGCTTTTGAACTTTGGTGCTGGAGAAGACTCCTGAGAGTCCCTTGGACTGCAAGAAGACCCGACCTGTCCATCCTAAAGAAGTCAGTCCTGAATATTCATTGGAAGGACTGATGCTGAAGCTGAAACTCCAATACCTTGGCCACTTGATGCAAAGAACTGAGTCATTGGAAAAGACCCTGATGCTGGGAAAAATTGAGGGGAGAAGGAGAAGGGGGTGACAGATGATGAAAGAGTTGGGTGGCACCACTGACTCAGTGGACATGAGTTTGAGTAAACTTCAGAAGTCGGTGATTTACAGGGAGGCCTGGAGTGCTGCAGTCCATGGGGTCACAAAGAGTTGGATATGACTGAGCGACTGAACCAAACTGAAATGACAGTACCTTAGATATTTAGAAATTATGTTTTGGTCCTTAGTTTTAAAATATCTCTCATGCACACACACACACACTCCGTGGGGTTTGTAGGTGATGCTAGTGATAAAGAGTCTGCATGGCAATGTATGATATGCAAGACATGCAGGTTCAATTCCTGGGTCAGAAAAATCCTCTGGAGTAGGAAATGGTAACTGACTCCTGTACTCTTGCCTGGAGAATTCTATTGGCAGAGGAGCCTGGCAAGGTATAGTCCATGGGGCTCAAAGTGTTGGACATGACTTAGGAAATGATCACACACACAGACACAAAGACAAACCATCTGAGAAAAGTTTAATCATGGAGACCAAGTTTGCATCATCTTTGAGAATGTCAAGGAATCTTCTAACTTAGGTTACAATTTCATCCCTCAAAAAAACCTATATGTGCACAGAACAACAAACTGGTTTAAAATTTGGAAAGGAGTATATCAAGGCTGTATATTGTCACTCTGCTTACTTAACTTATATCCAGAGTAGATCATGTGAAATGCCAGGCTGGATGAAGCACCAGCTGGAATCAAGATTGCCAGGAGAAATATCAATAGTCTCAGATATCCATATGACATCACCCTTATGGCAGAAAGCAAAGAGGAACTAAAGATGCTCTTGATAATCATGAAAGAGAAGAGTGAAAAATGTAGCTTAAAACTAAACATTCAGAAATGAAAATCATGGCATCTAGTCCCATCACTTCATGGGGGACTAGATCACAAATGGGGAAACAATGGAAACAGTGGCTGACTTTATTTTCTTGGGCTCCAAAATCACTGTTGATGGTGAATTCTGCCATGAAATTAGAAGACACTTGCTCCTTGGAAGCAAAGCTATGACTAACCTAGACAGGATATTAAAAATCAGAGACATTACTTTGCCAACAAAAGTCTGTCTAAACAAAGCTATGTTTTTTTTTTTTTAGTAGTCATGTATGAATGTGAATGTTGGACCATAAAAAGGCTGAGTGCTGAAGAACTGATGCTTTTGAACTGTGGTGTTGGAGAGGACTCTTGAGAGTCCTTGGACTGCAAGGAAATAAAACCAATCAAATCTAAAGGAAATGAATCCTGAATACTCACTGGAAAGACTGATGCTAAAGCTGAAGCTCCAATACTTTGGCCATATGATACCAAGAGCTGACTCCTTGGAAAAGACTCTGATGCTGAGAAAGATTGAAGGCAGGAAGAGAAGGGGATGGCAGAGGATGAGATGGTTGGAAGGCCTCACTGACTCAATGGACAAGAGTTTGAGCAAAGTCTGGGTGGAGCCATTATTAATGGGAAAGTGGAATCAGTCAACAAAGTTTCAAACTGACAATGCATGCGTGTGCAGTCACTTCAGTTGTGTCCAATTCTCTGTTACCTCATGGACCATGGCCTGCCTGCTCCTCTGTCCATGGGTTTCTCCAGGCAAGAATACTGGAGTGGGTTGCCATTTCATTCTCCAGTGATAAAGTATGAAGTGAGTGAAGTCACTCAGTCGAGTCCAACTCTTTTCGACCCCATGGATTTTACCCTACCAGGCTCCTCCACCCATGGGATTTTCCAGGCAAGAGTACTGGAATGGATTGCCATTTCCTTCTCCACAAACTGATAATAGATCCTTTTATAATCAGGAGTGTGTGTGCATGCTCAGGTTTGCCTGACTGTTTGCAACCCCATGAACCATGCCTGCCAGGCTCTCCTGTCCATGAATTTTACAGGCAAGAATATTGGAGTGAGTTTTCATTTCCTACTCCAGGGGATTTTCCCGACCTAGAAATCAAACTTGTATCTCTGGCATTGGTGGGGGTGTTCTTTTACCAATGAGTCACCTGGGAAGCACCAACACCCAAATATATGGCAGCCATTTTGTAGACATACCAAATAAACAAGCAAAAATTTTAGTATTTAGGAGGCTATCTCTCGATTAGTGCTATATAAATGTATATCTAAACGTGTTTCTTCCCTCCCTGCTTTTTCAGTTTTGCTTTGTTAAAAATAGATGATGTAAAACTAAGAATATAAAATATGTGAGAGGGAGATGATACTAAAACTACCTCATTTATGTTGTTATTATCTCCAAGATCAAATATTCTACAAAGTTTGAAATACTTCATCATCTTAGAGCATAAGGTTTTAACCTCTTGAATTATAGCAATACACACACACACACACACACACACACATACACAGAGAGAGAGAGAAAAAAATATATATATATGATTGATTATTATAATTCCTCATAAGAGTTTCTAAAACAGGGTTGAAAGTGTCAGTCACTCAGTCGTGTCCACTCTTTGTGACCCCATGGACTGTAGCCCACCAGGCTCCTCTGTCCATGGAATTCTCCAGGCAAGAATACTGGGGTGAGTATCGATTCCTTCTCCACAGGATCTTCTCAATCCAGGGATCATTGCAGGTAGATTCTTTACTGTCTGAGCCACCAGGGAGGCCCTAAAACAAGGCTACTTTAGGCCACTTATATCTTAAATCATTTGCTAAAGTACTTAATGTTGACTTTTATGTATTTAAAATATTACATTGAATTAACTTTACAGGAATGTTCATTCAATTGTTTCTTTCAAATAGAACTTATAAGAAAGAAATTATCCCATCCTTATTATCTCAGTAAGTAATTATATTAACTTGAATATTCATTCCTGCATATTCATTGGAAGGACTGATGCTGAAGCTGAAACTGCAATCCTTAGGCCACCTGAAGCCAGGGTCACTGAAAAAGACCCTGAAGCTGGGAAAGATTGAATGCAAGAGAAGGGGGTGAGAGAGGATGAGATGGTTGGATGGCATCACCGACTTGAACGTGAGTCTGAGCAAGCTCCTGGCGTTGTGATGGATAAGGAAGCCTGGCATGCTGGAGTCCATGGGATCGATAAGAGTCAGGCACGACTGAGCGACTCAACTGAACTGAATGACTATCATCTAATTTCTAGTCTTAAATTTCTTTATTCCTTTCTCTGCTCTTAACATTTCAGAGGCTTCTTGATTTGTTCATTAGAATGTATACAGATAGTCTCCAACTTATAGTGTTTTATGATTTTTTGACTTTATGATGGTGTGAAAGTGATACTCATTCAGTAAAAACTGTGCTACAAATGTTAAACATCGACCTTTTCTCAGGCTAACAATACACAGTATGATATTCTCTCCCTATGACACTGGACAAAGGCAGTGAGCTGCAGCTCTGTGTCAGCCACACGATCACAGCATAAACAACAGATACACTCATAGTCATTTGGTATATAGACATTCTGTTTTCTACTTTTAGTATATTATCCAATATATTACATGAGATATTCATCATTTTATTATAAAATTGGCTTTATGTTAGATGATTTTGCCTAATTGTAAGCTAATTTAAGTGTTCTGAGCATGTTCAAGGCTCAGCTATGATGTTCAGTAGGTTAGGTGCATTAAATGCACTTTCAACCTGATATTTTGAGCTTAAAATGGGTTTATTGGGACTTAATCCAGTTTTAAGTTTAAGAAGATCTGTAGAGACAGAGAAGAACACAAGCAAGAGAGAGGAAGAGATAGAAAGAGAGAGAAAAAAGAGAGAGGAAAGAGAAAGAGGGAGATGAAGAGAGGGAGGGAGGGAAAGACAGGGCAAACCAAAGTTAGGAAAGAAGAATGAATAAAGGGAGAGAAAATCTACTATTTTTGTAATGTGTGTATGAAAAAAATTTAGAATGTCATTTTCCATTCAGAAAAAGAAAACGAGAGTGAAAATTCCACAGGTTTCGTGAGCTAAATGCAAAATATGCAAAATCTTGGGGAAAAAACTCAAAACGACAAAGAGTTAGGCATATGTTGTGTGATGAAACATTTTAGGTCAGCCTTAGAGATCACTATCTGATCATAACCTGACTCAGTTATGTATTTAAAACATTAGATTCAAAAAATGGATAGTAAATGAGGCTGTTCAAACAGCAAGGGGAAAAAAAAACCCACTATATCACTCTAAGTAAAAAAGCAAAACCCTGAAAACAATACTATTTTACTTTTATTTAGTTCTTTTGTTTAAAAAATTGCAACCAACTATTGTTTAGAAGTGTTTGAGAACTAGGAAAAATTAGGTTAATAAACTTTGAAAACAATTATCAGTGGTGTAAACAGTCTATCTCAAGGGTGACATTTAGGTAATTCTCTAATATTAAATTTTTTTTTTTTCTAACAGGTAATAGACAAAAATGTCAGAGCTCTAATAAGAAAGACCCTCCCAAATTTTCTAAATCATTTTTAATGGCATTCATTTATACTGTAAAAAATCTTATTATTACTACAGAAATCATCACAAATCTGCTAATTAGTGAGAGGATTTTAATGAAAACATAGTTCTGAATCCCAATCTTAACACCTTCATGGTTTTTCTCTGTTCTGATATTTTAGGATATGTATCTTTATCATTGTCTCAGTCTGTTTATTGTCAAACAAAAAAGATCTCCTTTTAAATTTTCTTGACATCTTAGGAGAAGGAGTGGGAAGGGTTGGGTTGAGAGTTTGGGGCTAGCAGATATAATTACATATAGAATGGATAAAGAACAAGGTCCTATTGTATAAATCAGGGAACTATATTCAATATCTTATAATAAACTATTATGAAAAAAATACACACACACACACACACACACACACACATACACATATGATGGAATCACTTTGCTATATACCAGAAACAAATACAAGTTTGTAAATCAAATTTACTTCTGTTAAAAAATAAAATTAAAACAATTCAAAATAAATAAATAAATTTCCTGACATTTTAAATCCATTTTGTTAAATTCTCTCACTGAATGACTTTAAAGTCTCTCAGTTGTGTCTCACTCTTTGTGACCCCTCATAAACTGAAATTATAACCTCCAGTAACTCAAAATGTAACTGTATTTGGAGACAAGATCTTTAAAGAGGTGATTAATTTCAAATGAAGATTTTTTTTTTGTTTTAGGTGGATTCTAATCCAGTATGATTGGTATAAAGAATCAGCTTGGGAACATACACAGATACCAGTTACTCATGCACACTTGCAAAAATGACCATCTACAAGTCAAGGAAAGAAGTCTCATAAGAAATCATCTCTGCCAACTTCTTAATCTTTGACTTCCAGCCTTTAGAACTGTAAGAAAACAAATATTTTTTGTATAAACCACCTAGTTTATGGTATTTTGTTATGGTAATCTGAACAGGCTAATATAGATCCTAAGTTTTCTTTCCTAATAACTACTAAATATTGTAAAGAAAAGGTATACAACTTTATCTCACTTTCACAAAAGGACTGATATAAACAGTTATAGGTTTGCACAACAAAAGAAACTATAAGCAAGGTGAAAAGACAGCCTTCAGAATGGGAGAAAATAATAGCAAATGAATCAACTGGAAAAGAATTAATCTAAAAAATATACAAACAATGCCTGCAGCTCAATTCCAGAAAAATAAATGACCCAATCAAAAAATGGGCCAAAGAACTAAACAGACATTTCTCCAAAGAAGACATACAGATGGCTAACAAACATATGAAAAGATGCTCAGTATCACTCATTATCAGAGAAATGCAAATCAAAACCACAATGAGGTATCACTTCACACCAGTCAGAAGGGCTGCTATCCAAAAGTCTACAAACAATAAATGCTGGAGAGGGTGTGGAGAAAAGGGAACCCTCTTACACTGTTGGTAGGAATGCAAACTAGTACAGCCACTATGGAGAACAGTGTGGAGATTCTTTAAAAAACTGGAACTAGAATTGCCATATGACCCAGCAATCCCCGCTCCAGTATTCTTGCCTGGAGAATCCCATGGATGCAGGAACCTGGTGGGCTACAGTCCATGGGGTTGCAAAGAGTCAGATACGACTGAGCAACTTCACCTCATTCACCTCCAGCAATCCCACTGCTGGGCATACACACCGAGGAAACCAGAATTGAAAGAGACACATGTATACCAATGTTCGTCGCATCATTGTTTATAATAGCCAGGACATGGAAGCAACCTAGATGTCCATCAGCTGAAGAATGGATAAGAAAGCTGTGGTACATATGCACAATGAAATATTACTCAGCCATTAAAAAGAATACATTTGAATCAGTTCTAATGAGGTGGATGAAACTTGAGCCTATTATACATAGTAAAGTAAGCAAGAAATAAAAACATCTAATGCTTATATATAGAATTTATAAAGGTGATAATGATAAGTCCACATGCAAGACAGCAAAAGAGATACAGATGTATAGTATTTTGGACTCTGTGGGAGAGGGAGAGGGTGGGATGATTTGGGAGAATGGCATTGAAACATGTATGTTATCATACGTGAAAAGAATTGCCAGTCCAGGTTTGATGCATGAGACAGGGTGCTCAGGGCTGGTGCACTGGGATGACCCAGAGGGATGGGATAGGGAAGGAGGTGAGTGAGGGTTTCAGCATGGGGAACACATATATACCCGTGTTGGATCCATGTCAATGAATGGCAAAACCACTACAATATTGTAAAGTGATTAGCCTCCAATTAAAATAAATGAATCTTGATTAAAAATAAATACAAAAATAAAATACAAAAAATAAATAAACTGTGCTCCTGGGGTAAAAAAAAAAAAAAAAACAGTTATAGGATAATGATTGTAAAAATTAGGGATCCATAAATACTTAAGTAACATAACTAATTATATACATCTATTTTTTAAATGTTCACATTTTTATGGATTATATACTTTTCAAATTAAGAGAGTATAGTAGATTAGAAAATTGTTCAAAGATATTCCTGCCCTCCTTGTGTGTGTGTGTGTGTGTGTGTGTGTGTGTGTGTGTGTATTCAGTCATGTCCAACTCTTTGCTAACATAAGGACTGTGGTTCATAAGGATCTGCTGTCCATGGGATTTTTCAGGCAAGAATACTGAAGTGGGTTGCCACTTCCTTCTCCAGGGGATCTTCCTGACTCAGGGATCAAACCCACGTCTCTTCCATCTCCTGCACTGGAAAGTAGGTTCTTTACCATTAGTGCTGTCACTGCCCTCCTTAGCTTCATAGAAGTATAGTTCTCTGCTGCCTTATATTGGGCTTGGCAGCATGTTTCCTTTAGTCATTGCCATATTAACAAATGTGATTTAAAAAAGTTTGAGCTCTATTTGTGTAGTGGGGCACTTGTGACTTTGTTTTGGTCATGGGAATACTTCCCCCTTTCTTGCACCATAGAATATATTCATGTAGAACAGACCTAAGACAAACCTACAGTGAAGAGCCAAGGCCACTTGACCCTCAGCATAAAGTAAGGTTGCCAAGCTGAATCCAACCAAGATGATCTGATGTACAGGTGAACTGCTGATGTGTGAGAGAGAACAAGTGACAGCTGTTTTAAGTCATAACATTGAGGAGTTCCCTGTACTTATACAGTAAAGAATCTGCTTGCAGTGCAGGAGACCTGGGTTCAGTCCCTGGGCTGGGAAGATTCTCTGGAGAAGGGAATGGCAACCTACTCCAGTATTCTTGCCTGGAGAATCCCATGGACAGAGGAGTCTGGTGAGCTATGGTCCATGGTCTCAAAGAGTTGGACATGACTGAGCAGCTAAGACACGTATTGAGGAGGTATGCCTTGCAGCATTAAAGAGGCTAGGGTTCATAACAGAGGCATGGCTATAATCAAGAAAAGAAAGAAGCTTGATTACAACATAGGTAGAACTTCTCAGTAACTTACAACACAGTATTTAGGAAATCAGTATTCTTGCTGAATATTTAATTTAAAATATCATATTTTCAATACCAAAAATGATAGGAGCTACTGCTAAAATATACTGTTTCTTGAGCATTTCTGTTCTGGGGACAGTGATAACCTCTGATCATTTCATCTCAATGAAAACCCCAAGGTCAAGTATAATGATCATCACATTTTACAGATATTAAGGATTATAAAGCTAATATGTTTTGGTGTTGGAATGTAAACTGGCAATCTGCCTATGTCTGGATTCTTAAGTTTAAAGTAAACAGAAATATCATTGATTATGTATTATTTGAAGGTGATTATATAAATTTAATTGCCACTCTAATAGATGAAAGGGTGTTCCCTGGTGTCTCAGATGGTAAAGAATCTGCCTGCAAAGTGGGAGACCCTGGTTTGACACCTGGGTTAGAAAGATCCCCTGGAAAATGGAATGGCAACCTACTCCAGTATTCTTTCCTGGAAAATTTTATGGACAGAGAAGCCTGGCAGCTACTGCCCTCCATGAGGTCACAAAGAGTTGAATATGACTGAGCAACTAACACTAATAGATAAAGGGTTTCCCAGGTGACTCTAGTGGTAAAGAATGAGCCTGCCAATGCAGGAGGCATAAGAGACATGGGTTTGGTCCTGGTTTAGGAAGATTCCCTGGAGGAGAGCTTAGCAAGCCACTCTAGTGTTCTTGCCTGGAGAATCCCATAGACAGAGGAGCCTGGTGGACTATAGTCCATAGGGTTGCAAAGATCAGACATGACTGAAGTGATTTAGCATGCACTAATAATGTTTTGTATATAAAGATATATTTTCAAACTATACAGGCTAAAGATTACTATTTATTATACATCCTATCATACATGGATAATCTTTTCTGTTTAAAAATCTCTCATTTTATGCCTAAGTAGGAAAAATATTTATAAATACACTCTCAGATTCTTATCATTAAACATATTACTTGCCTCTCAACATAAAAGGAAACAGAACTAATGGAAATTGCCAGGATAAACAGCTATACTAAAACTAATTGAATTACCAGAGTTTTGCCTTAATGCTAAAACTAAACTGATAAAAATTGAGTTAAAATGTTCTCTATAGCCTTCTCTGTATCTCACAGGTGGTCTATTCAAGAAGTTTTACAGGACAAAGAAAGATGTAAAGCATTCCTGGTAGTGTGAATTACCAGAACACTGAAGTTACCTTCAGAAAAACTGGGTGCTTAAAGAACTTTTATAATATTTGAAAAGATCTTTATACTTGGGTCTAAAAGAATACTTAATCCTCTCAAGTCATTAGAAATCATTCTGGGACGCCCTGAAATATGATAGTACTTTTGGTTTCTAAAAATTCCCTCCAACAACCTATCCCTACTTGCCATCACCTCTAAATATCCAGGTCCAGGTTAACATAACACAGCTTCTAGAGAATTTGTGGGGTGAACCATCACATACAAGGAGACCTGAAAATGTGAACAGGAGAAAGAAGTTCTCATACAGAATGCTAACAAAACAATAGCCGATCCCAAGGCAGGCCTGAAGTCAAAAGTTGAAGTTTATGCTGAAAGCAGTCAAATCAAATTAGTTATACTAACAGACCAAACTTGTACATTAGAAGTGAAAGAATTTTGTGTATTTTTATTGATCAGGAGTGGGCACTGGAATCTTAAATCAAATATTGGTTTTGGTCTGAATATTATGGCACCATTTAGTCGAAGGAGTTGAATAATGTTCATTTCACTTTATCATTTAACTTCCTTTATACAAATTCATGTTATCATTATGACACTCCTCAAAGGAATATAGTTATATTGTTTAACCATGTGGCATTATGGTCTCTCAGTGGTGACTGAATTTTAGAAGTATTCAGATAAAGTGGATGGTTTGAGACTGTCTCCAAAACTTCTTACAAAACACTGTCTAGCATCTCTTTGAATAAAATGATTTTAGTCATGGCTGCTTGAGTTCTAGTTAGATATATTCAATATAAATATCGAGTCCAGTCATTTACTTTCATATTGATCAGCTGGCTGTTTTCCCAGATCATTTAGAACTCCTATACTATTAACTTTAAATGACTATTGATTTCAAACTCTTATAGACAAGACGGCTTTTCAATTCAGTGATTCTAAAGCAATACACATAGTAGGTATATAAATAAGGAACTAAGTCTAAATGTAATGTGCAACCTTTCAAAAGATTCATTAAGATTGAAACTGTTTTATATTTGTATTTGATTTCAATGGAATAAATAGCAAATACTTCATACATTAAGTGTACAGTTTATAATCACATTATGGAAAAATCTACCTTTTTACTTTCCCATTTGACTCTCTTGTGGTAATATTAGATTGATAAACTACTCTACACTATAGCATTTATGTTTATATAAAAGAAAAAAAAGAAACAACATGAATTCTTTTTTCACATGTAAAAGAACAGAGACTACTTTTTGCTTGGAATTTCTCCAAAACATACAGCTTATCATTAGAGGTAGTACTGTTAGTCACTCAGTTGTGTCCAACTCTTTGTGACCCCATAGACTATAGCTCATTGCGCTCCTCTGTCCATGGGATTCTTCAGCAAGAATACTGCAAATGGTTGCCATTCCCTTGTCCAGGGGATATTCCTGGCCCAGGGATCGAACCCAGGTCTCCTGCACAGCAGGCAGATTCTTTAGCATCTGAGCTACAGGGAATTCCTATCATGAGAAACATCGATAGTTAAATCCTATCTCAAAGGTACACTTTTCTGCTGATCATTTGACATCCTCTCAAGTTGTCACAAACCGCCCCTGTGGATCTTGAGTCAACAGCTGTCACTGTGTGTCACAGAGTTCAACTGGCTGCTATTCTCTTCTTTTCACAGGAACTCTAGCACATCTCTGCATATTCATAGGCTCTAATGGACATCATTCCTGGTCTCTGGGATTTTCTTTTTTTGATGTCTAAAAGGAACAGCATGACCCCATTTTAAAAATTGAAATATTCACTGATCTATGGTTATTCCTGTAATATCACTAGTGTTGGTGAATAATTCAAATTAAATAGTTCCCTATATATTCCATTTTAAAGGAACTTCATTTACTTTATTTCAATGGTTTCTTCCTATGCTATTCTCACCCTGCATTATTCATATGCAACCTCACAAATTGCTTTGAGTTCCAGCAGTACTAATATAAATCATAGGGCTATTTTCTCTGGAGGACTTCAGCCTTAAGCTCTACAACTTCTTTTAAAGTGAAAACTGTGTTCAATTAAGGTGATTTGTTTGCTTAAAAAATCAACTATCTTATATTCCCATTTTCAAGGAGAGAGGACTAAGTTACACTGCAGACTGTTAAATAATTTTAGAAGTAATTTACTTTCACAAGCTGCATCTGGCTTATCCTGTGCATAGGTCATATTTCTCAATATATAAATACAGCTCTCAAATATTTCTTTCCCAAATGTTTTGCATTTTGACTTTTGAATAGTTCCATTGTCAATGAACTAGAATAATGTGTTCTTATCTGTTTCATAGGTCAATAAATAAATGAAAGAAACAAGGAAAGAGAGATGAGACAAATGAGTGGAAACCAAGCAAATTGGGAGTTTAGATTCAAGATGGAGAACTGCTATAAAAGGAGCATGTTGAGAATGACATCACTAAAATAACCAAGTGACAAATCTCACTCATCTCTTCCCAAATGCTACAAATGAGATGACAAGGCAATAAATGGAATGAGAGAAAATATTTGCAAATCATGTCTCTGACAAGAGGTTAATATCCAAGATATATAAGGAACTCATAGAACTCATAGCAGAAACTAATTAATCTTATTAAAAATGGGCTGAAGATCTGAATAGATATTTTTCCAAAAAAGTCACAGATGGCCAGTAGAAGATATAAAGAGATGCTAATCATCATTAATCACCTGAGAAATGTAAACCAAAACCACAATGAGATATCACACACATTGGAAAAAAAGGTAGTGGGGGAAAGAGAAGGTGGGGTGAATGGAGGGAGTAGCATTAACAAACACAGACTATCATATATAAAATGCATAGCTAGGAGCTCAGCTTGGTGCTCTCTGATGACACAGAGGCCTGGGTTAGAGGGAGACTCAAGCAGAAGAAGATATATATATACAGCTGATTCACATGGCTGTAGAACAGAAATTAACACAATATCGTAAAGCAATTATACTCCAATTAAAAAAAGAGCAGGGGTGGGGAGGGGCAAGACCTGACAAGTGTTAGCAAAGATGTAGAGAAAAGAAAAACTTAAGCACTGTTGATAAACTGGTAAGGCCACTGTGGAAAACAGTATGGAGTTTCCTCAAAAATCAAAACCCAGCAGCTGCACTTCCAGTGCAGATTTAGTATAACCAGAGAAAGCAGTGTGAACCTTATTTTCAAAAAAACTGGTGTGGGTCTCCACACATCTGGCATCTCCCTCAAAGACCAGTATACATAGCATTTGTTTTACCTGACTAGAGTCATTCTCAGGGTTGGGATGATTTCCACCGTGTTTTCTCTTTTTTTCCAGAAGCATTTAAACTAATATTTGCTACAGCAGCCTTGAGCATGGAATAACATTGGAACAAGTTGGGGATACATTAGGAACATAATCTTAAAGAACCAATGGATCAAATAAGAAATTATGAGAGATTAGAAAATACATTAATGCAAATAAAAATAAAAACACAACACACAAAAACTCTTGAGATGCAGTGAAAGCAGAGTTCGTTTGGAAATTTAGAACGATAAATGCTTATATTAAAAAAAGAATCCAAATCAAAAATCTAAATGTACACCTTAAGAAACAGGAAAAAAAGCAAGATAAATTCAAAGCTTAAAAGGAATGGAGTTGGATGGCTACCTTATGCTGCACATAAGAATTTAATAAAAATAGAACAAAGACATAAAAGCGAGAACTAAAATCTGTAAAGTCCTTAAAGGAAAATGTAGAGGTATATCTTCATGACCTAGAATTTAGCAAAAATATTTTTAGACAAGACAGCAAAGCACACAGCAAGAGAAAAAAAGCAGATGAACTGGACTTCATAAAAAAAAGAAAGCAACTGTGTTTCAAATGACACTATTAAGAAAGTATGAAGACAACCAAGATATTAGCAAGTTGTAAATCTGATAAAAATCTAATATCCAAAACACATATAAAGAACTGTTATACCAGCAAAACAAGCAACCCAATTAAAAACAGGCAAAATCCTTAAATAGACAGCACCCCAAAGATGTACAAATTGCAAACAAGCACATGAAAGATGTTCACCATCATTAGCCATTAGGAAAATGCAATCAAAACCTCACTGAGATACCATTTCACACTGTCTAGGATGGCTATAATTCAAAAACCAAGCAAAAATGGAAAATAAATGTTAGGATGTACCAAAACTGGAACATTTGTTTACTGCTGAAGGGTATGTAAAATGGTATAATTACAATAGAAAACACTTTGGCAGCTTTGCAAAAGGTAAACAGAATTACCATAGGACTCAAAAATTCCAGTCCTAGGTTTATATCCAAGGGGATTGAAAACAAGCATTCCAACAAATACTTGTGCACAAGTGATTATAGCAGCACTATTTACAATAGCCAAAAAGTGGAAACAACATAAAAGTTCTTCAACAGATAAGTGGATAAACAAAATGTTGTATATCAATACAATGGAATACTATTAAGACATAAAACAGAATTAAATACAGATACATGTTGCAATATCAACCAACTCTGAAAACAATAAAGTCAGTGAAAGAAGTCAGGCACAAAAGCTCACATACTGTATAGTTTTATTTATATAAAGTATCTAGGATAGTAAACTGATGGAGGCAGAAAGCCAATTAGTTTTTTTCAGGGGCTAGGGTAAGAGAAGAATGGGAACGACTGCTCAAAAGATACAGAGTTTCCTCATGAAATGTTAAAAAATATCTTGGAGCTCTATAGAGATGGTGATTGCAAACACTGTGACTGTACTAAACAACACTGAAATAAACACTTTAAAATACCTGATGGTTAATTTTTTAATTTATCTTTTATTGAGTAAAATTATTTTCCTTTGAGGAGCCATTTGTAAAGCTTGTGTGTATTTTCAGTCATGCTCGACTCTTTGTGACCCCATGGACTGTATCCCATCAAGTTCCTCTGTCCATAGGATTTTCCAGGCAAGAACTGGAGTGGGTTGTCATTTCCTTCTCCAGGGGGTCTTCCCAACTGAGGGATTAAACCCATGTTTCCAGAAGGAAACTTCTTGTCTAAATTTGCTTCTGTACATAACACCTCCCACCCCTCTGCATCCTCTAAGTAGACTATAGACCTTAGAGATATAATAATTTCCAAGTTGAGGGAAGAAAACCTATATAAGATTTTTTTTTGAAATTTCCTGAATGAAAGATTTATTTAATCCTGTTTATGTTTTATTCAATCATTTATATCAGGGAACTTTTCTCCATAATCTATACTCTGTAATAATCTAAATCGGAAAAGAATAAATACATGTACAAAATAAACTTTTTAAAAAATTTTTAAAAATTGTTATACATTTGTCACTTTCTTCCAAACTAGGATATCTCAAAATCTTAATACAATAAATAATTTCAAATTTTCTATACATTGTTTCTATTCATGATCTAAAGTTGCATAGTTTTTGACAATAAATGTCACTTGTTGACCATTAATCAGTATCATTCAGAATAATTTCCTTTCCCTAAATAATCTCCTGTGCTACCTTTCTAACCCTTACCTCTTTCCACTGACAATTAGCTACTTGTTTACCACCTGTAGTTTTGTCATTACCAGAGTGCGATTTAAATGTGATTTTTTACCTATTCTCTTATTATTTGCTTCTAGTTTTCAGCAATTGCATTAAAGTTGATACTGATATTTACAAGTAGATTTTCATGTGTACATAAATTTTCAAATGGTTGGAGTTATATAAAGGAGAGTAATTACTGGGTCATGAGGTAAGACTTTTTAGCTTTATAAGAAACTATTAATGTCTTTCAAAATGGACTTAACAGTTCAAATTAATGAATAAAAGTTTCTGTTACTCTGCATTCTCACCAGCAATTGGTATCATCAGTTTGATTGATATTAGCCATCTTATTGGTTATATCATGTTGTTTTAATTTGTGATTCTCTAATTAAAAATAATGTTGAATATGTTTTTGTATTTCTATTTACTACCCATGTATCTTCTTTGGCAATATGTCTGTTCAGATTTTTTTTTCCAATTTTTTAAATTATATTGTCTGTTTTTATATTTCTGAGCTTTAAGAGTTCTTTGTGTACTTTGGAGACAAGTATTAAATGTCTGTTTTCAAATAATGTTTTCTATTCTATGGCTTGTCTTTTAATTCTTTCGATAGTGTTTCACATAGTAGAACTTTTAAATTTTAATAAGTACAACGTTTGTTTTTTCTTTTCAGAAAGTGCTTTGGTGTTGTATCTGAAAGTTCAAAAAACAAGGTCATCTACAGATGAACAAAAATAAGAATTATAGTAGACTTCTCATCACAAACCTTGTGCAAGCAAGAAGAAAGTGGAGTGAAATACTGAAAATATTGAAAGTGTTGAAAAATACTATTGACCTAGAATCTTATTTACAACAGAAGTTTTCTTCAGTGTTGAAGGAGAAATAAAGATTTTCTCAGGAAAAAAAAATTTTTTTCTCAGAGAAACAAAAGCTGAGGTTTCACAGGCAGATCTTTCCTACAAGCAAACATCAAAGATGTCTTAAAGGAAAGGAAAAAACATTAGACACTTTGATTTTCATTAAGAAAGGAGTAATATCAAGTAGGAATAACTGAAGGTAAAATGAAATCTATTTGATTTATTATTACTAAATGATATTAGGGCTTCCCAGGCGGCACTAGTGGTAAAGAAACTGCCTGTCAATGCAGGAAACATAAAAGACTCAAGTTCCATCCCACAGTTGGGAAGATACCCTGGAGGAAGGAATGGCAAATCCCATGGACAGAGGAGACTGAGGGCTACAGTCCATAGGGTCGCAAAGAGGTGGACAAACTGAAGAGACTTAGCATGCACACAATTAATATTAAATATAATGGTTCATTTAAAGTAATGATAACTTTGTTATCAGCTACTTACACTCAAGTGAAGTGGTATAGTGTTATTTGAAGGTGAGATTTGCTTATTTAAATTTTATATATGTACATGGAATTCCACTTGAGTTATTTCAAATCCAGAAAGATGATGCTGAGAAAGTGCTGCACTCAGTATGCCAGCAAATTTGGAAAACTCAGCAGTGGCCACAGGACTGGAAAAGGTCAGTTTCATTCCAATCCCAAAAAAGGCAATGCCAAAGAAGGCCCAAACTACCACAAAATTGCACTCATCTCCCACGCTAGTAAAGTAATGCTCAAAATTCTCCAATTCAGCAATATGTGAACCGTGAACTTTGAGATGTTCAAGCTGGTTTTAGAAAAGGGAGAGGAGTGAGAAATCAAATTGCCAACATCCACTNGGCCCAAACTACCACAAAATTGCACTCATCTCCCACGCTAGTAAAGTAATGCTCAAAATTCTCCAATTCAGCAATATGTGAACCGTGAACTTTGAGATGTTCAAGCTGGTTTTAGAAAAGGGAGAGGAGTGAGAAATCAAATTGCCAACATCCACTGGATCATAGAAAAAGCAAGAGAGTTCCAGAAAAACATCTATTTATGCTTTATTGACTATGCCAAAGACTTTGACTGTGTGGATCACAAGAAACTGTGGAAAATTCTGAAAGAGACGGGAATACCAGACCATCTGATCTACCTCTTGAGAAACCTGTATGCAGGTCAGGAAGCAACAGTTAGAACTGGANTGTATGGCAAAACCAATACAATATTGTAAAGTAATTAGCCTCCAATTAAAATAAATAAATTAAAAAAATCTTAATATAGATGCAATTGTATACTCAGAAGTGAAAAAATTGGAGGAAGGCAAAAGCAGTAATTTAAGAGATAGCAATCAATAATTTTTCAAAAGAGAAGAAAGACATCAAGCTATAAATTTAAGAAGCTTGGCAAATTAAAAACAAGATAGACTTTTGAAAATCATACCTAGGAAAATCATAGTAAAATTACTGCAAAATTAAAAGAAAAAAAACAAAAAAGTAGGTATAGTAAGAATGACCAGTGCCTTCATAATGGAAACAATGAGGAAATGACTTTTTTTTTTTTTTTAAGTGGTGAAAGAAAACAACAGGGTTCTATCCCTGGGTCAGGAAGATACCTTGGAGAAGAAAATGGCAACCCATTCCAGTAGAATGCCTGGGAAATCTCATGGACAGAGGAAACTTGTGGGCTATTGTCCATGGGGTCACAAAGAGAGTCAGACACTACCTAGTGACTAAACAAAAGCAACAAACAACAACAAAGTAAGGTTATAAAACATGGTACTTGGCAAACTACAAGACACTGATGAAAGAAACTGAAGATGACTCAAGCAGATGGAAAGATACACTATGTGTATGAAGGAAAATAAATCGGTGAACCTAGAGGGTATGATGATAAATGAAATTAGATAGAGAAAGACAAATACTGGATGGCTTCACTTTTATATAGAATCTAAAACAAGCATAACAAAACATAAACATAAACAGCTATAAATTATGTATAGTGTTATTGATATTGAGAAAAAAATAAAAAACACAGTTTTCCAAAAAAGAATGGGGGGTGGGGTGCACAGAAAGAAGACATAGGTGAGAGAGATTGAGAGATAAAACCTCTAGTTAGAAAATAAATGAGTTACAGTAAGTCCCCTACATACAAAATTTCAAGTTGCAAACTTTCAAAGATGCAAACATGTTGACATGTCTAATCATGTAAACTAGTTCACGTGTTTATCATATATTGTCACTCTCAGTCATGTCTGACTCTTGTGACCCGATGGACAGTATCCAGCAAGGCTTCTGTATCCATGGAATTTTCCAGGCAAGAATAGTGGAATGGGCTGTTATTTCCTACTCCAGGACATCTTCCTGACCTAGGGATCAAACCCGCATCTCTTGAGTCTCCTGCATTAGCTGGCAGATTCTTTACCATTGCACGCTTGGGAAGCCCACAGGTACTGTACTATAAGGTTAAAATTGTTTTCTTTATTTTGTGTGTGTGTGGTTTTTGTTTGTTTGTTTGTTTGTTTGGTGTACTGTTTGTCTGAAAATTATTCTAAATCTATTACAGTACAGTATAGTACTATAAAGCTAATTGTGCTGGTTGAGTACCTAGGCTGTTTGACTTATGAACAAATTGGATGAACATGCTCTCAAGCAGATCTTCTAGGGGACTTACTACATATATGTATGCTGCTGCTGCTAAGTCGCTTCAGTTGTATCCGACTCTGTGCGACCCCATAGATGGCAGCCCGCTAGGCTCCCCCGTCCCTGGGATTCTCCAGGCAATAACACTGGAGTGGGTTG
>SJYV01050548.1:134522-170782 GCA_006410875.1 Neotragus pygmaeus
GAAAGAGATGGGAATACCAGACTACCTGACCTGCCTGTTGAGAAACCTATATGCAGATCAGGAAGCAACAGTTAGAACTGGACTTGGAACAACAAACTCGTTCCAAATAGGAAAAGGAGTATGTCAAGGCTGTATATTGTGACCCTGCTTATTTAACTTCTATGCACAGTACATCATGAGAAATGCTAGACTGGAGGAAGCACAAGCTGGAATCAAGATTGCCAGGAGAAATATCAATAATCTCAGATATGCAGATGACACCACCATTATGGCAGAAAGTGAAGAGGAGCTAAAAAACCTCTTGATGAAAGTGAAAGAGGAGAGTGAAAAAGATCATGGCATCCAGTCCCATCATTTCATGGGAAATAGATGGGGAAACAGTGAGAACAGTGTCAGACTTTATTTTTTTGGGCTCCAAAATCACTGCAGATGGTGACTGCAGCCATGAAATAAAAAGACGCTTCCTTCTTAAAGAAAAGTTATGACAAAACTAGGTAGCATATTGAAAAGCAGAGACATTACTTTGCCAACAAAGTTTCATCTAGTCATTGCTATGGTTTTTCCTGTGGTCATGTATGGATGTGAGAGTTGGACTGTAAAGAAAGCTGAGTGCCCAAGAATTGATGCTTTTGAACTGTGGTGTTGGAGAAGACTCTTGAGAGTCCCTTGGACTTCAAGGAGATCCAACCACTCCATTCTGAAGTAGATCAGCCCTGGAATTTCTTTGGAAGGACTGATGCTAAAGCTGAAACTCCAGTACTTTGGCCACCTGATGCGAAGAGTTGACTCATTGGAAAAGACTCTGATGTGACAGGGATTGGGCAGGAGGAGAAAGGGATGACAGAGGATGAGATGGCTGGATGGCATCACTGACTCGATCTATGTGAGTCTGAGTGAATTCCAGGAGTTAGTGATGGACAGGGAGGCTGCGATTCATGGGGTTGCAAATAGTCGCACACGACTGAGTGACTGAACTGAAGTAAATGTCTCAGGTTTCTTTCTATCACGAACTTTCAACAATCCCATAAAATAAAATATAAATCAATTTTTAAAATGTGAAGACTAAAAATTCCTTAACATCTAGGGAAAAAAAAAATGATTTCTATTTCTATTTCCATATCTTTACAAGTGCTTTGAACATACCAAATGACTTGGAATTTTTCTGACTATATGAAGAAAACTGTGTTTGGGAGGAATCAGACTGTGTAACAGGGTTAAGTAGGCACCAATGGTACATATTCAATGAAAAATATGCATACTACCTGCTATAAATATTTTTTTGAAACTAGTTGACACTGACTTTAAATTTGTTCTCTATGTTTTTGAGACTGACAGTGGAAAATTTTGTAAAATGCTATATTATGCTTTTAGTTTCTTTCCAGTTTCTGAGTTTCTGTCCAAGTGATTTGATCGAGGGCATTCATGATGACGCTGCATCTTCTGCTGTGTCATTCAAGGGTGTTCATGCAGAATACTTCTCTGGGTGTCTTCTGCCACTTGAGTAAAAACTGCCTTCTTTTATGTTGATTTTACTTAGGAATTTGAACTTTCTCAATAAGGTTAATCTAATAAGCTGATATATTCTAAAAGTAATTGCAATATTCTTCTCTATCCAGGAGCAGATGTTTTAACAGGTGCCTTCTAGAGGCAATAGCTTAATCCAAGAAGCATTTCTAGTGGTGCTAATATTTTGAAGTCATTTTATAATAATGAGGGAATCTTCTGAAAAGAAACTGCCTAAGTAATACATCATGGTTATCTTTAAAAATGAAAAGAATTTCAAAGGAAGAAAATATATTTGTTTTAAATTGCTATAAAGATATAATTATTGGCTATATTTATATGGAAAAAATATCAAGGCTCTTCTTTCAATAAGAGCTCTCCACAAATGATGTAATTGCCTTATCGCAAGTCTATCACGTTAAATATTACTTTGTTTCTCAAGATCTCATTTGTGATATTTTCTTTTACTATGAAGATGACTTTTCTAGTAAGTCATTAAACAATCTCTAACTACAGAATTCTTTGTTTAATTTTTCAGATGTATATATTGAATTTCCTATCATTTATATTTCATTGAATGTTCTGAAGAATTATCGGACTCAACATCACATAAACTGAAATATCTTCTCACTTCCATTTTTTTAATAAAAGCATTCTTTATTCTAATAAAGAACACTCTCACCTAACTCAATGATCGACCAAAATTCTAGAATAGATTTTCAGCGTAATAGTAATGTAAAGAGGCCAGAATTTGAGGGTAGATTACCTGAATTTGAAGATACACTGATTGGGTGACCTGGACAATTTAGAGAAGCACTTTAGGTCTATTCTCCCATTTTACAAAATTAGAATAATGGTGCTCTTAGAGATATTTTAATGATTAAAGGAGATAACCCACATAAAGTACTTAGGATATATTATTACTATTTAAACAACTTATCATATCCATTGTTAGTCATATCTTTAATCAGTTAAAATTTATGGGATTAAAAAAATGATGATTCTGCCTTTCACTGTGTTTTCCTTAGCTATCTAGCCTCTGCCTGAATTTTTATTTTGACTTCTTCTTTTGCTGGTTACCCCACGTATCTTTTATGACTCATCACACTAAATCATTTGTACTTACTTGAATGTGCTTTTACACATCAGTGCAGTTTACGTATACTATTCTCTTTTTATGGTATTCTCTTTGCCTTATTTCATCTTAAAAGAAAAAAAAAGTAGCCATCAACAAACGAACCCTGAAACCTTCCAAAAACTGTTCTCTTGTCTCTAAACTGGATGAGATTCTTTTTCTCTATGTTCTCATAACTTTGTGGGAAATATCTTATTTTTCTTCTGCAGGGGATCTTCCCAACCAGGGATAAAACCTGGGTCTTTGACATCATAGGTAAGCGCTTTACTGTCTAAGCCACCAGGGAAGTCAATGGAGTAATAAATGTTTGTCAAAGAGATTATGTAATTATTCTCTTTAATTATTCAGCCCAGAATTACTGAGTTAGAAAGAAAAATACTTCACTGATGGATGGATGGCTATCTGAGTTACACAAAACTGTTATTTTTCCCTGTATTTTAACCTTTGATATTTAGTTCACTAGTGATACAGTGATAAACTTGTAAAAAATAAAAATAATTAAAAAAAAACTACAATTACCAATCTTTTTCTCACCTGTTGTGAACATCTCAGGCTCTCTGCTGACCAGCATCCCCAAAAATGTGCCAGATATACTGATCCTGTTACCAATATCTCTGTCACCACTTTGTAACAGAACACTTCAGAAGCTGCAAGTATCTTCACAGTTTACATCTTTTTAAAATTTTCACAGGTGAGACTGCTATGTGTCTTTAATATTCTTCAGTTGTTTGTGTATGTGTGTGTGTGTGTGTGTGTGTGTGTGTGTGTGTGTGGTGTGATCACTCACCTAGAGCCAAACATCCTGGAATATGAAGTCAAGTGGGCCTTAGGAAGCATCATTATAAACAAAGCTAGTGGTGGTGATGGAATTCCAGCTGAGCTATTTCAAATCCTGAAAGATGATGCTGTAAAAGGGCTGCACTCAATATGTCAGCAAATTTGGAAAACTCAGCAGTGGCCACAGAACTGGAAAATGTCAGTTTCCTTCCAATCCCAAAGAAAGGCAATGCCAAAAAATGCTCAAACTACCACACAATTTCATTCATCTCACACGCTAGTAAAGTAATGCTCAAAATTCTCCAAGCCAGGCTTCAGCAATATATGAACCATGGAATAACCAGAGATCAAATTGCCAACATCCACTGGATCATGGGAAAAGCAAGAGAGTTCCAGAAAAACATCTATTTCTGCTTTATTGACGGCCAAAGCCTTTGACTGTGTGGATCACAATAAACTGTGGAAAACTCTTAAAGAGATGGAATAGCAGACCACCTGACCTGCCTCTTGAGAAATCTATATGCAGGTCAGGAAGCAACAGTTAGAACTGGACATAGAACAACAGACTGGTACCAAATAGGAAAAGGAGTCCGTCAAGGTTGTATATTGTCACCATGCTTATTAAACTTATATGTAGGGTACATCATGAGAAATGCTGGGCTGTGTGAAGCATAAGCTGGAATCAAGATTGCTGGGAGAAATATCAATAACTTCAGATGTGACACCACCCTTACGGCAGAAAGTGAAGTAGAACTAAAGAGCCTCTTGATGAAAGTGAAAGAGGAGAGTGAAAAAGTTGGCTTAAAGCTCAACATTCAGAAAATGAAGATCATGGCATCCGGTCCCATCACTTCATGGCAAATAGATGGGGAAGCAGTGGAAACAGTCATTGACTTTATTTTTCTGAGCTCCAAAATCACTGCAGATGGTGACTGCAACCATGAAATTAAAAGACGCTTACTCCTTGGAAGGAAAGTATGACCAACCTAGACAAAATATTATAAAACAGAGACATTACTTTGCCAACAAAGGTCAGTCTAGTCAAGGCTATGGTTTTTCCAGTATCATGTGTGGATGTGAGAGTTGGACTATAAAGAAAGCTGGGCACTGAAGAATTGANATGACCAACCTAGACAGAATATTATAAAACAGAGACATTACTTTGCCAACAAAGGTCAGTCTAGTCAAGGCTATGGTTTTTCCAGTATCATGTGTGGATGTGAGAGTTGGACTATAAAGAAAGCTGGGCACTGAAGAATTGATGCTTTTGAATTGTGATGTTGGAGAAAACTCTTGAGAGTCCCTTCGACTGCAAGGAGATCCAACCAGTCCATCCTAAAGAGATCAGTACTGGGTGTTCTTTGGTAAGACTGATGTTGAATCTGAAACTCCAATACTTTGGCCACTGATGCAAAAAGCTTACTCATTTGAAAAGACCATGGTGCTGGGAAAGATTGAGGGCAGGAAGTGAACAATGAAGGATGAGATGGTTAGATAGCATCACGTACCCAATGGACATGAGTTTGGGTAAACTCTGGGAGTTGGTGATGGGCAGGGAAGCCTGGCGTTCTGCAGTTCATGGGGTCGCAAAGAGACAGACACAACTGAGTGACTTCACTTTCACTTTTCACTTTCATGCATTGAAGAAGGAAATGGCAACCCACTCCAGTGTTCTTGCCTGGAGAATCCCAGGGACGGGGGAGCCTGGTGGGCTTCCGTCTATGGGGTCGCACAGAGTCGGACAGCCTAACGCAACTTAGTGGCGGCAGCATAAACTTCCTAAATGTGATATAATGTCTAGTGGCCAAAAGTTTGTTGAGTTTTTCTTGTGAGTAAAACCATAAACAGAAAAATTTACATTTATTCTCTCATTTTCAAATCAAGAAAATTTAAACTTCACTCCATAAATCTGTTCTAGGGGATATATCTAATATAAAATTTTAAATTGTAAATCTGATATAAAATCTGAACAGCAATTTAAGTTTTGAACTCAAAGACATACATATTCTGAGAATTTTCTTGAACAAAATTATGATGATAGTCTGATCTATTAAAAACTAACAGTTAATGTATAGCAGTATCTACATTTATTCAGAGATAAAATGATTTGTGATTCTTATGATTAAATTTTTAAAAAACTTTATTAAAATCTTTTTTTAAACTTTATTGTCCTTGATTTACAATGTTGTGTTAGTCACAGGTGTACCAAATAGTGATTGAATAACGCATATACATATATCCATTCTTTTAAAGATTATTTTCACATAGGAATGTACAACTACTATGGGCAACAGTATAGAGGTTTCTTAAGAAAACTAAAAATAGAACTACCACATGACATAGCAATCCCACTTTTTTTGGCACATATCTGGCAAAAACCATGGTTCAAAGGACACATGCACCCCAGTATTCATTGCAGCACTCTTCACAATATCCAAGAAATGGAATCAACCCAAATGTCCATTCGCTGATGAATGGATAAAAAAGATGTGTTACATATATAAAATGGTATTGTTATTCAGCCATAAAAAGAATGAAATAATGCCATTTGCAGAAGAATGGGTTAATCTACAGATTATGTACCAAGAAAGCCAGACAAAAACAAATATCATATGATATCACTCACGTGGTTCTAATTTAAAACAATGACATAAATGAACTAAAATTTTATTTTAAAAACTGTATAACATTTCTTTATACGTTGGAATCAGTATAGTAAAGGCTTTAGTTATTAAATTTTTTTTTATAATTTCAGATTTTATTTTCACTATCAGAAAAAATATTTCTGCTTTTTCCAAATAATTTCTACATCATAGATTAGTAAATCTAAAGTTGAGAGACAGGCTATTTAATTCATATATATCAAAATTTTGAGTTCTTACATTTCTAAGGAGATCCTGGGAGTGTCTGAATATTTTTCTAACAGTAAAAAATACTTGCAATTCAAAGAATAGGAAGGTTTTACAACAATGAATAGGTAGAACCTTTATTAATGAATGTCTTCTACTTTGGTATAGAATATGAAAACTGGGCTGTAAACATAATGGATTTAAACTAATGTAAGAATTTAAAAAATCCTTGAATTAAGAGATAATTTAATCTGTTTCAGATATTTGTAAATTCATTTTAATTTCATTATTCCCAAGTAGAATATATTAGTGATGAGCTATTTTTTTTTTATAAATTTATTTATTTTTAAATTTAACTTTACAATACTCTATTGGGTTTGCCATACATCGACACGAATCCACCACAGGTGCACACAAGCTCCCAATCCCGTGTCCCCCTCCCACCTCCCACCCCCCAACGTCTCTCTGGATCATCCCCGTACACCAGCCCCAAGCGTCCTGCATTCTGTATCAAACATAGACTGGTGATTCGTTTCTTACATAATAGTATATATTCTTCAATGCCATTCTCCCAGATCATCCCGCCCTCTCCTACTCCCTCTGAGGCCAAAAGTCCATTGTCTATGTCTGTGTCCTTCTGTTGTCTCAGATACAGGGTCATCATTACTGTCTTCCTAAATTCCGTATATATGTGTCAGTATGCTGTATTGGTGTTTTTCTTTCTGGCTTACTTCACTCTGTATAATAGGCTCCAGTTTCATCCATCTCATTAGAACTGATTCAAATTTATTCTTTTTAATGGCAGAGTAATACTCCATTGTGTATATATGCCACAGCTTGCTTATCCATTCATCTGTTGATGGACATCTAGGTTGTTTCCATGTCCTGGCTATTATAAACAGTGCTGCGATGAACATTGGGGTACATGTGTCTCTTTCAATTCTGGTTTCCTTGGTGTGTATGCCCAGCAGTGGGATTGCTGGGTCATAAGGCAGTTCTATTTGCAATTTTTTAAGGAATCTCCACACTGTTTTCCACAGTGGCTGTACTAGTTTACATTCCCACCAACAGTGTAAGAGGGTTCCCCTTTCTCCACACCCCCTCCAGCATTTATTGCTTGCAGACTTTTGGATCGCGGCCATTCTGACTGGTGTGAAATGGTACCTCATTGTGGTTTTGATTTGCATTTCTCTGATGATGAGTGATGTTGAGCATCTTTTCATGTGTTTGTTAGCCATCCGTATGTCTTCTTTGGAGAAATGTCTATTGAGTTCTTTGGCCCTTATATAAATTACAGAAATTGATTTTAGCCAAACGTTCCCTCATAAAAATATAATTGTGCTAACATCAGCCTTGAAAATCTTAAAGTATAATCTTACCTGATTTTTAAAATATTTTCCTTTATATTTATATTTGCTGTAAATTTTAGCTTTTTATTTACTCTAAATAAATTATTTACTCTATTAAAATTAACCATTCCTTCCTTCAAAATAAAATGGCAGCTTACTTCAGTTTATTCATTCATTCAACAGATAAGAACAGTGGTAACTACCATGCAGTTGACACATTAGAAAAATTCTAAAGGTACTAAACTAGACATATTTCTGCTGTCAAGGAGCTTAAAGTTTAGTGAAAAGAAATATGTAATTATATCAAAACACACATATATAAGTAATTGTTAAACACATCAAAGTGAAAATCACTGTCTTGCCCAACTCTTTGTGAACCCGTGGACTATAGCCCACCAGGCTCTTCTGTCCATGGAATTCTCCAGACAAGAATACTGGAGAGGGTTGCCATTTCCTTCTCCAAGGGATCTTCCTGACTTAGGGATTGAAATCATTTCTCTCACATTGCAGGCAGACTCTTTACCACCAAAGTGAAACACTAATGTAAAAATACAAATATAAAACTCCAACTCTTACAAGAATTATAAAAAAACGTATTTGATACAATACTATGAAAGCTAGGGCATGTGATTTACTCAGAGAAGGTAGTCTTCCTCCAGGAAATTTAGGAGCTTAATTGATATCTGAATAATGATTAGAGAGAGTAACAAGTTATGGTAACAATTTCTATAAAGCAATATTGAAAAAAAAAAAGAAAGAAAACTGGTATAAAAACTAACAAATAATTAGATTAAAATTCTTTAGCAAATCAGTTCAGTTGCTCAGTCATATCTGACTCTCTGAGCCTCAGGGACTGCAGCAAGCCCGGCTTCCCTGTCCATCACCAATTTTCCAAAACCTGCTCAAACTCATCTCCATCGAGTTGGTAATGCCATCTAACCATCTCATCCTTGGTCATTCCCTTCTCTTCCTACCTTCACCCATTCCCAGCATCAGGACTATTCCAATGAGTCAGTTCTTCGCATCAGGTGGCCAAAGTATTGGAGTTTCAGTTTCAGTATCAACCCTTCCAATGAATATTCAGGGTTGATTTCTTTTAGGATTGACTGGTTTGATCTCCTTGAAGTCCAAGTTACTCTCAAGAGTCTTCTCCAACACCACAGCTCAAAACCATCAATTCTTTGACACTCTGCTTTCTTTATAGTCCAACTCTCACATCCATACATGACTACTGGAAAAACCATAGCTTTGACTAGACAGATCTTTGTTGGCAAAGTAATATCTTTGCTTTTTAATATGCTGCAAAGTTGGTCATAGCTTTTCTTCCAAGGAGGAAGTATCTTTTAATTTCGTGGTTGCAGTTACCATCTGCAACGATTTTGGAGCCCCCAAAATAAAGTCTGTCACAGTTTCCATTGTTTCCCCATCTTATTTACCATGAAGTGATGGGACCAGATGCCATGATATTAGTTTTTGGAGTGTTGAGTTTTAAGCCAACGTTTTCATCCTCCTCTTTCACTTCCATCAAGGGTCTCTTTAGTTCTTTGCTTTTTATCATAAGGGTGGCTGTCATCTGCATATCTGAGGTTATTGATATTTCTCCTGGCAATCTTGATTCTACCTTGTGCTTCATCCATCCCTGTATTTTGCATGATGTTAAACAGACAGAGTGACAGCCTTGACGTACTCTTTTCCCAATTTTGAACCAGTCTTTTACTCCATGTCTGGTTCTAATTGTTGTTTCTTGACCTGCATACAGATTTCTCAGGAGGCAGGTAAGGTGGTCTGTATACTCATCTCTTGAAGAGCTTTCCAGAGTTTGTTGGGATCCACACATTCAAAGGCTTTGGTGTAATCAATAAAGCAGAAGTAGATGCTTTTATGGAACTCTTTGCTTTTTCAATGATCCAGTGGATGTTGGCAATTTGAACTCTGATTCCTATGCCTTTTCTAAATACAGTTGAACATCTGGAAGTTCATGGTTCACATACTGTTGAAGCCTTCCTTGGAGAACTTTGAACATTACTTTGCTAGCATATGCTGCTGCTAAGTTGCTTCATTCGTGTCAGACTCTGTGTGACCCCATAGACGACAACCTACCAGGCTCCTGCGTCCCTGGGATTCTCCAGACAAGAACACTGGAGTGGGTTGCAATTTCCTTCTCCAATTCACTTTCATACCTGCATATGAGATGAGTACAATTGTGTCATAGTTTGAACATTCTTTGGCATTGCCTTTCTTTGAGATTGGAATGATAAGTGATTTATTTTCTTCTTTAGCAGAGTACTTTCAGGTTAACTACAAATTAGAAAAAAATAATTAGAAATGTAGAAAAACTATAAAAGGTAGAAATAAAATTCAACTATATAAAAGTACAGTATGTCTTCATTTTAATTAGAATATTTTCAAAATTATGAGTGCTAAGTACTCAGGGAATTTTTTTTTTAATTTTTAAGTTCAATTTTATGAGACTACATTGTTGTTTAACCATTTTCAAATATCTTATCCTTGCAAACTAGTTACCTGTTTTCATTTTGGCTGAAGTATAGATGCAACATATTGTAGCAGGTGACCATTTTCATGTTTAATTTTGTTCTCCAAGATTGATTACTGTGAAAAAAATATTAGTAATTGTCCTCTTAATACAATTTCCTCTCCACTTCATTATCTACTAATGTTTGTCATAAATAAAATACATTTGGCAAGAATAGACATAAGAGATTGGTATTTCCTGTGAAGATTCACTGAGGAAGAAGGTTTCACAGTTAATCCAGTCATACTTGCTGTGTAGCTGAGTTAGAAATTATATTTTTCTTAGTTCAGAAAGTAATTATGGTACTATGTAAAATATAAGAATTTTAATTAATTACACATAAACTCTTTAATTAAATTTGCCTATGAACCCTTATTTCAATACTTATTTTTCTCATCAAATTATTATATAGTCTGCCTTCTCTATCTGCAGACACAGAGGGCCTACTGTTCAAATTTTATTTCACACTTAATGGCTGTGAAAAAAAGTAAAATATGCAGTTCAGTTCAGTTCAGTCACTCAATCGTGTCCGACTCTTTGCGATCCCATGAATCGCAGCACACCAGGCCTCCCTATTCACCAACATCTCCCGGAGTTCACTCAGACTCACGTCCATTGAGTCCATGATGACATCCAGCCATCCCATCCTCAGTCGTCCCCTTCTCCTCCTGCCCCCAATCCCTCCCAGCATCAGAGTCTTTTCAATGAGTCAACTCTTCACATGAGGTGGCCAAAGTACTGGAGTTTTGGCTTTAGCATCACTCCTTCCAAAGAAATCCCAGGGCTGATCTCCTTCAGAATGGACTGGTTGGATCTCCCTGCAGTCCAAAGGACTCTCAAGAGTCTTCTCCAACATCACAGTTCAAAAGCATCAATTCTTCGGTGCTCAGTCTCCTTCACAGTCCAACTCTCACATACATACATGACCACAGGAAAAACCATAGCCTTGACTAGACGGACCTTAGTCGGCAAAGTAATGTCTCTGCTTTTGAATATACTATCTAGGTTGGTCATAACTTTTCTTCCAAGGAGTAAGCATCTTCTAATTCCATGGCTGCAGTCACCATCTACAGTGATTTTGGAGCCCCCCAAAAATAAAGTCTGACACTGTTTCCACTGTTTCCCCATCTATTTCCCATGAAATGATGGGACCAGATGCCATGATCTTTGTTTTCTCAATGTTGAGCTTTAAGCCAACTTTTCCAGTCTCCTCTTTCATTTTCATCAGGAGGCTTTTTAGTTCCTCTTCACTTTCTGCCATAAGGGTGGTGTCATATGCATATCTGAGGTTATTGATATTTCTCCCGGCAATCTTGATTCCAGCTTGTGTTTCTTAGTCCTCTACAAATCTTTGAGAGTTCATAAATTATATCTGTATTTGCCAACGTGTTTAAATGAGAAGATAAGTTAAGCTTGGGTCACAACAAATATTTAACACAAGAATGTTGATAGTGTGTCCCCCTAATTTCTGGAATTTAAATTAGGACCACAAAATCAAAGAGCAGACTGTATTTTCTGTTGATTTTGTTTAGTCATTAAGTCATGTCTGATTCTTTTGCAACCCCATGCACTATAGCCCACCAGGCTCCTGTGTCTTGGAATTCTTCAGGCAAGAATACTGAAGTGGGTTGTGATTTCCTTCTCGAGGAGATCTTCCTGATGCAGGGATTGAACCCACATCTCCTGTATTTGTAGGCAGATTCTTTACCATTGAATCATCTGGAAAGCCTATTTTATGTAGAATACTTTATTAATCTGTTTATCATTACTTTTGTGATCTGCTGTCTCACTTAGTAAGGATTCTTATCTTGCAAATTTTAATTCTGTTTGCAGTTTGTATTACCCTCTTGCAGAGTGTTCAATAGATTATCAATGAAAATGACTTTTGTGTCCCTGTAGTGGTTCATTGCTGCTCCTTTACACAAGCTACTTAACAATGAGTCATATATTCTTATGCAGACATGAAATTAAAAGTTGTTTACTCCTTGGAAGAAAAGTAATAACCAACCTAGATAGCATATTCAAAGGCAGAGACATTACTTTGCTGACTAAGGTTCGTCTAGTCAAGGCTATGGTTTTTCCAGTAGTCAGGTATGGATGTGAGAGTTGGACTAAGAAGAAGACTGAGCACCAAAGAATTGATGTATTTGAACTGTGGTGTTGGAGAAGACTCTTGAGAGTCCCTTGGACTGCCAGGAGATCCAACTAGTCCATTTTGAAGGAGATCAGCCCTGGGATTTCTTTGGAAGGAATGATGCTAAAGCTGAAACTCCAGTACTTTGGCCATCTCATGCGAAGAGTTGACTCATTGGAAAAGACTCTGATGCTGGGAGTGATTGGGGGCAGGAGGAGAAAGGGACGACAGAGGATGAGATGGCTGGATGGCATCACTGAGTTGATGGATGTGAATCTGAGTGAACTCAGGGAACTCCTGATGGAAAGGGAGGCCTGGCGTGCTGTGATTCATGGGGTCGCAAAGAGTCGGACACGACTGAGTGACAGAACTGACTAACTGACTGAAGCTAAAGTCAGAAGAGGTTTTTCATTTCCATGACATAACCTAATAAAGAAAAATAAGGAATCGCTAACAAAAGTGTCTTCTACAAAAAACAAGGAGCCATAAGTGATAATAACTTTGAAAAAAAAAAAAAACATCCTATTGGTTAACTGCATATTAGAAAGTATCATCAATGTAATTTACTGAAAATTATTATATACTTAAAGCTACAAAAACTAAAGAAAATAATTTTTCTATTTTCCCATTTGATTTTGGTTTCTAAAAATGTGTCTTTCCCCTAAGATTTTCTATTTGCAAAGTTGATCTTTTTGAGATGTGGTATAAGACAAGAAATCCTGAAATGCCTAACCATATTGAATCATCTCTCTGAATACTCTTTTCTTCATGTGCTTTATCAGAAATGTATTTTTGACAATCACATTGCATAATGTCAATGAAACTTCTGTCTAAAATGCCATTTGATCTTTATATGCTGTTAATCTCTGCTTAGTTGCTAAATAAATTTAGAAAGTTTAACTTTTTTTTCAAGTACAAAACCACCAAAGTACAATATAATTATATCCCCCGAAATACATTAAAGTCTTTATTGTTGTTACTTAGAGAGGAAGTTTTCTGGACTTGGATCTGTGAGCTTTCCTGCCCCTAACTTCTTCAACAAAGCTTTGTGTTGTTTTTGCCTTCAGTGACACTCACTGAATACCACCCCCACCAGGCTGGTCAGAAAGATATAGCCTTCTTGTTCATTCTTTTCTAAGCATGAAGGGAAACTATGAAGGAATAAATACATAAAAGCTGGTTGCCTTGCAACATATTGAAGTTGATCTATATCTGAGTCATGCAAAGTGTTTTCTCACAAAAGGTAGATGTTAAGAAAAATGAAGTAGTCCTAGTGATTGTTATATCAATCAATTTGGCATGTCTGACTTTTACATTTTAGCTTAGTAATTTGTATTATTCAGCCGAGGTGGGAGTAACCCCCACCCTGACTCCAGCATGACTTCAAGACCACTCGCACAAGGGACAGGCACACCATTATGACACCCCTAACTAAGAAAGCTCTGTCTTAGCAACTACATGATCTTGGCACAAAGAAGAGGGGAAAGGCTAAGGAGAGAAGATGCAGACAGAAAGAAAGAGAGAGACACTTATTCTGCTTAAGATATGTTCCATCCACAGAGTACAAGCCTATTGTCTGAGGATGAGTCTATCTCTATTGTGAATTCTAGACTTAATCAACCATACTTAAACTCTATCCCCTGCATGTCTAAAGCCTTATTCTTCTAGAATCTTTTGTAAACCACTTCTTTGAATTCAGCCTAGTACTTTGAAGTCTGAGTCATTTTCTCTAGGCTATGCATGCAGCTCAACTGAATTAGGCCATCTTTTAAATGAAATTTTTTAAAAAGTAAAAGACCTAAAATAATTGGATTTTAAAAAGGAAGCATGTGAAGTGGTACCCCTCACCTGGTCTGCCTTTCAGTAACAACAACCTAAAATTGAAAAAAAGGATCCATATTGCTCTAACTTATTTTTTATTCATGCCATACAACTTGCCCTGATAAATTGAAAAGAAGTGTATGTCACAGAAATTTAGGATTCACCCCTAAATGATGTAGTAAAAACAATAATAGATTATAAGTTTGAAATTAGATTCTTTACCATGCTATGATCTAGCTCTTCTATGTAAAAGCTGCAAAGTACAAAGTAGAAAACCAGGTTAGTCTTCATAATTTATTAGAAGTATTGGCTTCCACCATGTCTAAATTGTTCAACTCTTTCTCTTTAAACACCAGAACTAGTTAGCTAAGACTTTTAAAATTTGTTGAATCAGTGACACTATTTGGATTTAAATCGCTAATCCTTTTCTATTTGGCTTGCTCTATGAGACAATCTTCTCTCAATAACAAACTTTGTGATCACTCTACTTTGTCCCCATGTATCTTACACTCTGAGTCTTTGTGGTCTATTCCTTTCTGGTTTGGCAAAATGTGCTCATGTTAGTTAAAGATGAATCTTTAATGAATTGTACCAAGTATAACAACTCCCCAAAATTCTTACTCAGAGACTCTCAAGTAAAAAGTTTTCTCTGAATATCCCAACTTTGATCCAAGTATTTTCGCCAAGATTAAATATCTATATCTGTATCCATATTAAATACAGAATATTTGCAGTATGTTCTGCTTTCTCCTGTCTGTGTGAACTATCTTAAAGATATCATATTAAGATGATGGTACAAGCTAATCTTTTCTAATTGATAAGGACTTGTTTTGAATTATAAATATTTCAAAGTTATCACTTTGTTAGACAAATTACAAAAATTTACATTCTTCCTCAAACAAATCATATATTTGTAAAGCTTTCTCTGTAGTGTCAATGGTGCTAGAACCTCTTTTAAAAATTATTCTTTGGTTTTTATGTATTTTGTGAATTTTGTTAATTGAGAAGATATACTTTCTAGCTGGGGGCTGATTTATCTCTCTTGAACTGAGTAAACAGAGGAAGAATGGAGGGAGACTTGCTCACTTCAATGAATTTCTGTAAGATATTGATGAAAACAATGATTCTTCTAAGGATTTTTATTTTATTTATTTATTTATGTTTTAAGGAAAGCCATTTCAGAGACAGGAAATAATAAAATGAGGAAACTGTAGATCAACATAAGGATCCACTATTAATCAGAAAAGTTTATCTATTTTATTTATTTATTTTTCTTTTTTCTTTTTTTACTTTATTTTACTTTAAAATACTCTATTGGCTTTGCCATACATCGACATGAATCCAACACAGGTGTACATGAGCTCTCAATCCTGAAACCCCCTCCCCCCTTCCACCCCACACCATCCCTCTGGATCATCCCCGTGCACCAGCCCCAAGCATCCTGCATCCTGCATCCTGCATCGAACATAGACTGGAGCCTCGTTTCTTACATGATAGTATACATGCTTCAATGCCATTCTCCCAAATTATCCCATATTTTAAATTTTATAATACGCTTTGAACTTTATGGACTATGAATAGTCCACAAAATATTTTCATGAATTACAAGCTCTAAATAAGAATAGTTGANAAAAAAAAAAATAAATCTGACCACGTAGTGATGTGAGTATAGGTTGATTTATTTTGACTTTAAAAAATGAGAATATAGTTTAAAACGTGTGTTTATATAATCTGTCAAAGTAAGAATGGGTTTGTGTCTTCAGAGATCAGTATTAGCACTATGGAGATTGTATTATTTAATGTTATCTGAGGAATATGGGTGTTTTCTGAACAGGAATAGCTTTACTTGTCAGGAAGAAACAACAGAGTCTTGAAAAATGAAAAACAAGCCAGTTTATGATACAATGTTGTTACGGTAGGTCAGAGTGTTAAAGCAAACCAATAAAAAGAATCACTGTTAAGATTAATTTTACTTTGGAAGAAAGGATGTTACCTCAGTGATGACTATGGAGAAAGAAGTGAGTCTCCTTACCAAAGACAGATCCACAGGGAGTGTTAAGTGTCCTGTAATGACTTGACCTTCCTGGTCATACCTAAATAAAGAATTCATCAGATCTCAGTCCTGAAAGAACTCAGTCCCACTCAAAGCACTGTTTTGATAACACCAGGCACTTTTAATGTTCCAGTATTATCTACTCAGGTACAACTTTCTAGTGATATATAAAACATAATTGACAGATTCTAAGCTATTTTTCATAGGCACAGGAGGCTGGTGGGCCACAGTTCAGGGGGTTGCAAATAGTCAGACATTACTGAGAGACTGAACACACACACACACACACACACACATACAAACACACACACACATTAGGTTAAGAGAAGGTTGTTGCTATTTGCCTGCATTGGCTTGATAGGTAGGGGAAGTTACACTGTGCACAGCTTGAGGAGAAAGTGTAGTTTTCAATGATTTATATACATTAAATTCACTAATAATTATTTTAATGAAACTCATATACAGCTGAATAACACTAGCAATGAAGTGAACTCAGGCTTTCCTAAGCTTTGTCAGCTCAATGAGGTGTTAACATTATGGTCAATGGGAGCACAGCCATAATAGATGCAGGCAACTTTTTTCGTTAATTCTGCTTTTTGAAACAGTAACATTCAGTGATGCACTTGCATGTAAAGCCTTTCAATGTCAAATTTTAATTTAATGAAGTCAGCACTTTTCTGCATTCACAGGATAAAATGTAATGGACCATCGGGAAGAAGGTGAGAAGATAGTTCCAACATCAGATTTCAGTAACAAGAATTTATGCTTTTAATGGAAACAAATGGCTCATTTTATTCCTTTTCATAAGGCTTTTAAAATGTTACTTTTCATTTCAAATAAAACCTGAGATAATTTAGCTCCAAGAGATTTCAGAATTGTTGAAAAAAATCTTCCTCCACTAAACTTGTATTCTGCAACAGTATATCAAAAAGAAACATTAAATACTAGAAACAATCAGCAAAATTCTTATTCAGCAGTGTAAGTGTAATAATCTCAGTTCAGTTGCTCAGTCTAGTCTGACTCTTTCGACCCCATGAATCGCAGCACGCCAAGCCTCCCTGTCCATCACCTACTCCCGGAGTTCACTCAGACTCACTTCCATCGAGTCAGTGATGCCATCCAGCCATCTCATCCTATGTCATCCCCTTCTCAATCTGCCCCCAATCCCTCCCAGCATGAGAGACTTTTCCAATGAGTCAGCTCTTCACATCAGGTGGCCAAAGTACTGGGGTTTCAGCTTTAGCATCATTCCTTCCAAAGAAATCTGAGGGCTGATCTCTTTCAGAATGGATTGGTTGGATCTCCTAGCAGTCCAAGGGACTCTCAAGAGTCTTCTCCAACACCACAGTTCAAAAGCATTAATTCATCAGTTGAGTTCAATTCAGTCGTGTCTGACTCTTTGCAACCCCATGGACTGCAGTATGCAGGCCTCCCTGTCCATCGCCAACTCCCAGAGTTTACTCAAACGCATGCCCATTGAGTTGGTGATGCCATCCAACCATCTTATCCTCTTTCATCCCCTTCTCCTCCTACCTTCAATCTTTCCCAGCATCAGGATCTTTGAAATGAATCAGTTCTTTGCATCAGGTGCCCAAAGTATTGGAGTTTCAGGTTCAGCATCCATCTTTCCAATGAATATTCAGGACTGACTTCCTTTAGGATGAACTGGTTGGATCTCCTTGCAGTCCAAGGGACTCTCAAGTGTCTTCTCCAACACCACAGTTCAAAAGCATCAATTCTTCAGTGCTCAGCTTTCTTTATAGTCCAATTCTCAATCCATACATGACTACTGGAAAAACCATAGCTTTGACTAGATGGGTTTTGTTAGCTAAATAATGTCTCTGCTTTTTAATATGTTGTATAGGTTTGTCATCGATTTTCTTCCAAGGAGCAAGTGTCTTTGAATTTCATGGTTACAGTCACATCTGCAGTGATTTTGGGGCCCCGCCCAAAATAAAGTCTGTCACTGTTTTCACTGTTTTCCCATCTATTGGCCATGAAGTGATGGGGCCAGATGCCATGATCTTAGTTTTCTGAATGTTGAGCTTTAACCAACTTTTTCTCTCTCCTCCGTCACTTCGATTAAGAGGCTCTTTAGTTTTTCTTTGCTTTCTGCCATAAGGGTGGTGTCATCTGCATATCTGAGGTTATTGATATTTCTCCTGGCAATCTTGACACTAGCTTGTGCTTCAACCAGCCCAGGATTTCCCATGATGTACTCTGCATATAAGTTAAATAAACAGGGTGACAATATACAACCTTGATGTACTCCTTTCCCTATTTGGAACCAGTCTATTTTTAAATGTCCAGTTCTAACTGTTGCTTCCTGACCTGCATATAGATTTCTCAGGAGGCAGTTTAGATGGTCTGGTATTCTCATCTCTTTAAGAATTTTCTAGACTTTGTTGTGTGACCCACACAGTCAAAACCTTTGCCGTAGTCAATAAGGCAGAAATAGATGTTTTTCTGGAAGTCTCTTGCTTTTTTGATGGTCTAGTGGATGTTGGCAATTTGCTCTTTGTTTCATTTGCCCTCTTTAAATCCAACTTGAACATGTGAAAATTCACAGTTCACGTACTGTTGAAGCCTGGCTTGGAGAATTTTGAGCATTACTTTACTAGCATATGAGATGAGTCCAATTATGCAGTAGTTTTGGTAGTTTGAGCATTCTTTAGCGTTGCTTTTCTTTGGGACTGGTATGAAAACTGACCTTTTCCAGTCCTGTGGTCACTGCTGAATTATCTCAATTTGTTAGCATATTGATTACAGCACTTTCACAGCATCATCTTTTAGGATTCACAATAACTCAACTGGAATTCCATCACGTCTAGTAGCTTTGGTCATAATGATGCTTCTGAAGGTCCGCTTGACTTTGCATTCCAGGGTGTATGGCTCTAGGTTGGTGGTCACACCATTGAGATTATCTGGGTCATAAAGATCTTTTTTGTACAGTTCTATGTATTCCTGCCACCACTTCTTAATATCTTGCTTCTGTTAGGTCCATACCATTTTTGTCCTGTATTGTGCCCATCTTTGCATGAAATATTCCTTTGGTATCTCTAATTTGTATGTAATGATCAAAACACCTACATTGTTGTTTAGTCGCTCAGTCGTGCACAACTCTTTTGCACCCTCATGAACTGCAACACACCAGGCATCTCTGTCCATGGGATTTTCCAGACAAAAATACTGAAGTGGGCTCCATTTCCTTTTCCAGGGGATCTCCCTGACCTAGGGATCAAACTCGTGCCTTCTGCATTGACAGGTGGGTTCTTTACTGCTGAGCCACCAGGGAAGTCCATAAATACCTACATTGGGTAGTACTAATAAATCAAATTTGCTTGCTTAAGATTTTTTAACCTAATGAAGCTTGAGGTGAATACTCTAATACTTTCAAATTTGATAAAACTGGTCAAGTATTTCATCCGAAAATGCACACAAAACACTAATTTCCAGTTATCAAAATGCTTTTTAACATGTAGATTCTAGGTCAACACATCCAAAATCAAACTTACAATCTTTCTTCTCACCTTGCTCATTCTCATATATTTCCATTTTGAACAAGCCATTTATTTACTTACTTACAATTACAGGAGACTCCTAAACTTCCCTCCCCTCTCCTACCATATTTCATGGGCATTGAATTCTGCACGATTTTACTATGTGAGTATCTCTCAATATCACCCTCTTATAACTGTCAATGACTTTAAATCAAATTTTCATCCTCTCCTACCTGACACACAGTAAGCTCCACCCTTATCCTTATCCACAGACTTATAATCTATTATCTTATCATTAACAAAGCTTGAATCAAAGTAGAAATATGACTATGTTACTCCTGTTTGGTTTTTAATGTTATCAGTGGGATTGCTGCTTGAGGGCCTTTAGAGTATCATAAGATACATCCCAGAATGTCATCTTTGCCTAATCTGCCTTTGCCACATAAATACTGTCCACATTTCAGTCAAGACCAAAACTCTGCAGTTCCCTTGGCTGTCTAATATATTTCCAGTTTGGCACATGCTGTTCTGCCTCCTGAAATACTCTTTGTTCACCCATCTCCCAGTCATATTTTGCTTCCATCTGGAAAAAACCTACTCCTACTTTTTGTTCCATGTAAAACATCTTTTGTTTGAAAATATACTTTATGCATTCAAGTTGGTGATGTCATTTGTGTCAATATTCTATTCTGAAAATACTGGCAAAATCGCACTCATCACATTTTATCCCAATGATTAACTTACGTAACTGTCTTCATAACTTGACTGTGTGCCCTTGACAGCAAACAGCTCCATAGTTATCTTTTTATCCCTAGCACTTCCCACAGTGTCTGACACATATTGTCACTTAATAAATACTTGTTGAATTTAATAAGCATAATGTGAATCAAAGACAATATACTTATGTGAAGATTTACCACTTCTACAAAATTTTGTTAGACTGTGAATCATATCAGAAAAATACAAGCTTTGAAATGTCCATTAATACAATTAGCACCACTGACTAGAAGAGGTTATATAAATTGTGAATAAATAGAGTATTAAAAAAGAGGTTGGAGTCTCATACGGTATAATGAATCAAAACTGATGAGGAGAAGCAGGTATTATTTTTCTATTTGAAGACAAATTCTTAGCCTCAATAATCACTTTTGTTAAAGGTATAACAATATTTGACTTCTTCATAAGAATTATGACTTGTTCACCGAGTCAGTTTTTTAAAGTACTTTGAAGTGAACAGAGGTAATAAATTATGACTTAAACAAAAGTGATTTTGCCTTTATGTGGTGTTTAGCCTGCTTCTGATGGTTAATTTCTTTATATGTTCACTCATGGATTGGAAGGAACTTATGAATCATCAGAACTCACAAGAGCTGATGGAAACTGGCCAGAAAGATGAGACACTTTAATGAAAAATAATTTACCTTGAAATAAAATTGCAAAGGTGGGAGGAATGACACAACTTGCTTCTGTGATGTTGCATATGTAATACAAATGGAAATCCCTTTAAAAATTATTTTTGGAAAAGATTTTCTTTCCTAACAAACTAGACACTCTATTATAATTGAAAATGTAAGATATTCTAACTGAAAAAGTCTTCCACAAAAGAGTCAAGTACTATTTTCATCTGAGGAATTCAATCTTCTATTTTATGTATCTGTATAACATATATGTACATATGTATATATATTGCAAATGTAGATATGTACATAAAACATTTTTATCATATAAGCATGAAAAATTTACTTATGTGTTTCTTGTCTGTTTTGGGTGTATAAGTCTCAGCATATAACATAATAAAGAAAAATTAAAATTAGCCTTATGAGTGTTTCAAAAGTGAATTCTGTTTAGTATTATATAAATGATTGCATAAAACTTGTTTTCACAAATAGGTTACACAGTCTTCAAAATCATAACATCTTGTGCCCATATTCAAATATACATAAATCAAAGGAGTCAGAGTTACCAGCACTGGGACTTACAACCTATGGAATGAAATATAAATAATGAGTTAAAAATAAGCATAGTATATTTTTAAATCATACCATGTATTGGGAATATTTTTAAAGTGAGAAATAGACAAAGAAAGGCATAAGCAAATGTAGATGATATCCTTAGTACTATAAAATAAGATCAGTGGAGAAGTACATGTTAAGAAGTAGATTCAGAGAGAAATTGATTAATAAATGAAACCAAGTCACTGGAGTCTGAATCAATGGATAGCAACTTTTGAAGGAATAGCAACTCAATTAGATTGTAGGAACTGCTATTTTGACATCTAATCCTTTTACATAAAACAGCAATAAAAACTATTTTACTATAAGAGGCTTTCCTGAGAAGCTGCTGAAATAGTCTACTGTGCTTCCTATGTTTCCAGTGGAAACTAAAAATATCTATTAGTGGGCAAGAAAGAGCACATCTACATCCTTTAGAAATTATGAAAAGACAGTTTACATTGCTGCTAAGATGAGTGATAAATCCATAGTTTATTTAAGTGATATTTTTCAATATTGATCATAGCCCTTTAAGGTAACATTATGCCTTTATAAACAGTACAAAATTTCTTAAATATATGAATAACTGATAAATGATATCAATTTTATTTGGATAAAACTGATGCAGTAAAATATAAACATGTTTTAATTTATAATTTGATATATTTTGCTAAATGCATATACTCAGGTTATATTATTATAAAGATATAGAATATTCACATTACATCAATGACTTCTGCTATAGAATCGCACATAAAGAGAATTATACAATAATAAATCTGTTTGTGTTTGACTTCTTTCACTCAAAAAATTTTTGAGATAGAGTTATACTGCTTTTTGCAATATGAGTTTCTGCCTTTTTATTTCTGAGTAGTATTCCATGGTATGAATATATATTTACTGTTTGTTATAGCCATTTACAAGTAGTCCTCTTATCCAGTCATCTGTGAAGGACATTAGTTGCATTTCCAGTTTGGGACTATTATGGAGAAGCTATTAGCATTGCAGCAAAATGTGTTTATAAACATAATCTTTGGGGGCGGTTCCAAGATGGTGGAGGAATAAGACAGGAAACCACTTTCTCCCACACAAATTCATCAAAAGAACAATCCAACGCTGAGTAAATTTCACAAAACAACTTCTGAACGCTGGCAGAGGACATCAGGCAACCAGCAAAGCAGATCATTGGCTTCAAAAACAGGTAGGAAAATTATAAAAGACAAAAAAAGAGTCAAAGGAGGTAGGGAGGGAGCTCCGTCCCAGGAAAGAAAGGGAATTCCCTCCCAGGAAGAGACTCTTAAAAAGAGAGGTTTCCAAACACCAGGAAACATTCTTGCAGCCAAGTCTGAGGCAAGCCTTGGAAGCATGGAGGGCAATATAACAGGAAGGAAAAGTAGATAAATAATTAAAACCAACAGATTACGAGCCTTACAGCAAATCCCCAAGTGGGATAGCAGCACGGATGCCTGCATCTGCCACTAGCATGTGGGGGTTGGGCAAGGAGATGCAGGAGGCACAAGCGGCAGTGCTTTCTAAGAATCGGGCTGCGGGAGGCGTGGGCTGCAGAGAGTTTTGGAGAATNTAGCAGCACGGATGCCTGCATCTGCCACTAGCATGTGGGGGTTGGGCAAGGAGATGCAGGAGGCACAAGCGGCAGTGCTTTCTAAGAATCGGGCTGCGGGAGGCGTGGGCTGCAGAGAGTTTTGGAGAATCGGGCCAGAACACCCCACGTGTGGCCAAAGTGCTCTAACTTGAGCTAACAAACCAGACTGTGGGATAGCTACCATGCGAAACTTTCGAACGTAAGACACCGCCAGGACCACGCACAGAACAAAGGACGGATCGGAAATAGCCAGTTGCAGACCATCCCCCTNAAATCCCCAAGTGGGATAGCAGCGCGGACGCCTGCATCCGCCACTAGCTAGTGGGGGTTGGGCAGGGAGACGCGGGAGGCACAAGCAGCAGTGCTTTCTAAGAATCGGCCGCAGGAGGTGCGGGCTGCAGAGCGTTTTGGAGAATCAGGCCAGAACGCCCCGTGCGTGGCCAAAGCGCTCTAACCTGAGCTAACAAACCAGACTGTGGGATAGCTACCATGGGAAATGCTCGAACATAAGACACAGCCAGGACCGCGCACAGAACAAAGGGCGGATTGGAAACAGCCGGGTGCAGAACATCCCCCTCTGGTGACAGGCAGCCAGAGCCTTAAGGGCTGGAAAGGGACAAGCGCAGCCCAAGAGAAACATTATCTACCAAATTGCAAGCAGTTTCTTTGCTAACTAAGACTTCTGGGGGTTCTGGTCAGTCATCATCCACCTGAGACGGAACGCCAGTGGCANGGTGACAGGCAGCCAGAGCCTTAAGGGCTGGAAAGGGACAAGCGCAGCCCAAGAGAAACATTATCTACCAAATTGCAAGCAGTTTCTTTGCTAACTAAGACTTCTGGGGGTTCTGGTCAGTCATCATCCACCTGAGACGGAACGCCAGTGGCACACCCAGAGAACTGAGCAGCACGGAAAGGCCATAAGATACAGTGATTGTGCCCGCCAAGCTCCTGAGCTACTCGGATCTGGGAAGGTCACAAAACGCAGGCCCAACCAAATCTGCACCTCTGAGGGCTTCCTGAGCACCGAGCCTGAGGGGCCTAGACCCGGGAAGGGCAGGAAACCTAGGGCCAGTCTCAGGCAGTTCTCCGGCGGAACAATTTAGAACCTGAGCGGGGGGTGCTGCGAGCAGAGGCAAGCCCAGCGTGGAGTCCACCACCGCCCTACCTGTGTCAGGACGGAAATCAGACACTGAAGAAACCAGCAGAGGAAACTAAACAAAGGGAACCACCTTGGTAGTGAACNTTAGAAAGATAGTAATGATGACCCTGTATGTGAGACAACAAAAGAGACACAGACAAAGAGAATGGACTTTTGGCCTCTGAGGGAGTAGGAGAGGGTAGGATGATTTGGGAGAATGTCATTGAAGCATATGTACTATTACGTAAGAAACGAGGCGCTGGTCTATGTTCCATGCAGAATGCAGGATGCCTCGGGCTGGTGTACGGGGATGATCCAGGGAGACGTTGTGGGGTGGGAGGTGGGAGGGGTATTCAGGATTGGGAGCTTGTGTACACCTGTGGTGGATTCATATCGATGTATGGCAAAGCCAATAGAGTATTGCAAAGTAAAATTTAAAAAAATAAATAAATTAATTAAAAAAATAATTTGACAATGTGAAAAATAAAACACATAATCTTTTATTTGCCTGGATACATACCTAGGTCTGAAGACACTAGGTTGTTTAATGTATAAGAGCTTGCCAAACAATTTTTCAAAATAGTTGTAACATTTCATGTTCTCATCAGTAATATATGGGTGTACCAGTTCCTCCATTAGCTCTCAGCATTTAACTGTACCATTTGTCTTAATTTTACTATTCTGGTTAGAAAACATCTTTAAACTTTTATATTTTGACATTTTTTTGAATTTTGATTAAGTAAAATTTAGCTATTTTTCCTTTTTTAATGGTTATTTCTGTTTCCTGAATCAGAAATCCTTATTTTTCATAAGGTCACTAAGATTTTCCTTTGAAAATTTTCTAATTTTATCATTTACATTTAGACTTATGATCCATTTGAGATAATTAGTATATGGTATTAGACAATATGAAATTCATTTTTTTCTCAAATAGCTATACAATGTTGTAGCATTTTTTATTATAAATATTACAGTTAACTATTGAATAATATTGGGTTTGAACTGTGTAGGTTCACTTATACATAGATTTAAAAAATCAAATACATGGTGTAGTGCTCCATGCCCCATGGTTGAATTTATAGATGTAGAAACATGGATATGAAGTGTAAACTGTAAAATTACACATGGGTATTCCACAAGGTGAGGGTTGGTTTCCCTAACTCTAGAAGTTCTTCAAGGATCAACTTTTTTTTTTTCCCCCTATTCAATTTTCTTAGAACTCATATCAAAAATCATTTGTTTCTGTGTATGCTAAATTTTGGACTCTGTTGTGTTCCCTTGATATTCATGCCTATGAAATGATGCAATGAAGATGAGGGTGGATATATTTTCAATACAGGGATTGCATTTCTTTAGGATAAATACCCAGACATGGAATTGTTGGAAAAGATGGTAGTTTTATTTTATTTATTTCTGTGGAATTTCCAGACTGTTTTCAATAGTGGCTATATTAGTTTACATTCCCATGTCCACCTCTTCTAAGCAAAATCAGTAGCAAGAAATTATTCACAATATTCTCTGTATCTGCAGGACATATAGGATGATTCCTTGATATTACTTGTATGACTTTTCCTCTTTTCTGCCTTTAATTTAAATCAAACTCTCTGTAATCTAGTTTTGTAAGAAAATTAAAGCCTACAATTTTTTTTGAGTATTTCTCCCAAACATAACACATAGTTAGTAAAGTCAGTAAAGTCAGATGTATAACAAAAGTCACATTTTTTATTGTATTTATTTATTTATGGCTGCTCTGAGTCTTCATTGCTGCACAAGTCTTCAGTTGAGGGTTGCAGGCTTCTATTGTGTTGGTTTCTCTTGTTGCAGAGCACAGGATTTAGACATGCAGGTTTCAGTAACTGGAGTTCATGGGCTCTAAAGCCCTGGCTCAGTAGTCTTGGCACAAGGGCTTAGCTGTCCTGTGGCAAGTGGGATCTTCCCAGACCAGGGATCGAATTCATGGCCCTTGTTTTGTCAGGAGGATTCTTTACCACTGATCCATGAGAGAAGACCCTAAGAGCTGTTATATTTTAAAAATATTTAAAAAATAGAGCTTAAATCTTTAAAAAATTTTGGGTGACAGGGAGTGGACTAGCTAGAAATTCATTATAATGATATTTTTAAAAATCTGTCTTTTCTTTTAGTATGTTTTGTCTATTTTAATTCATATTCTGCTCTTATTTTTATTATTTATTTCCTTTCGCATACTTTTTGTTTGATTTGCCTTTTTTATTCTGCCTTTCTAAGGTTAAAGTTTAGATCACTAATTTTAATTCTTCTTTACAAATACAGGCATTAAGTCATATGTAATTAATTTTAAAATTTATATTCATAAAACACTGCTTTAGGGGAATCCAACAAATTTTGATAAATTGTTTATTCTATTCAATTAAAATATTTTATAATTTTTATTTCTCCTTTTGTCCATGGGCTATACATAAGTTTTACTTAAGTAATTATTATTTTAATAGTTTAGGTTATTTAACTCTGTGGTAGTCTGAGAATATAAACTATCTGACTTTAATTCTTTGTAATTTATTGAGATATTTGATGACTTACATATAAAGAGTCTATATAGATTAATATTCTATGTGCACTCAAAGTCTGTCTTAACAACTCAAAGTTGTTACATTTTCAACTATAATTATGGATACACCTATGTCTCCTTTCAGTTCTATCAGTAGTTAGTCTTAAAAGAGCAAAATATGCCATCCCAAAATATGCCAATTTGCCACTGATTAGCTAGAACTAAAGTTACTAAGAAACAGTCACAGAAAAATGACATTCTGATCCTCATTTATTTCCTGAATGTAGGAAAAGTATCTCTCATGTGAAACAACTCTCCCCATATCAGGAGGGTAGAAAGCATCCTCATAGAGATAAGAAATTCAGGGCTGAAAAGGTTACCTAAACAAACCTGTTACTTTTTCACTAACTTACTACCCTAAACCCAGATCCATTTGTTTTGTCAATTTCTCACAAATCTATTATTTCCTTGTCTAAAAGGTATAAAAGCTGCCAGCTTTGGTTAGCTAGGGGAGTCTTATCTTTATGGGCTTCTGTTTGTACAAAATTGTATTGTTTTCCTCCTCTTAAGCTTACTCCTTGGAAGAAAAGTTATGACCAACCTAGATAGCATATTCAAAAACAGAGACATTACTTTGCTGACTAAGGTCCATCTAGTCAAGGCTATGGTTTTTTCCAGTGGTCATGTATGGATGTGAGAGTTGGACTGTGAAGAAGGTTGAGCGCCAAAGAATTGGTGCTTTTGAACTGTGGTACTGGAGAGGACCCCTGAGAGTCCCTTGGACTGCAAAGAGATCCAACCAGTCCATTCTGAAGGAGATCAGCCCTGGGATTTCTTTGGAAGGAATGATGCTAAATCTGAAACTCCAGTACTTTGGCCACCTGATGCGAAGAGTTGACTCATTGGAAAAGACTCTGATGCTGGGAGGGATTTGGGGCAGGAGGAGAAGGGGATGACCGAGGATGAGATGGCTGGGTGGCATCACTGACTAGATGGGCGTGAGTCTGAGTGAACTCCGAGAGATGGTGATGGACAAGGAGGCCTGGAGTGCTGCGATTCATGGGGTTGCAAAGTGTCGGACACGACCCAGCGACTGCACTGAACTGAATCTGTCTTGTGTCAGTTTAACTATAAGACCAGCCAAAGAATCTGTGAGGAAAAAAGGACAATTTTCCATTCCTTACATTTATATTTTAAAACTCTTAAGAAGTTCATGCATCTTTAAATATGTTTCATCTTACTGATGAATTATCATTTTTATAATCATAAATGTCCCTCTTTAGAAATATGGGTTGCCCAAAAAATACAAGGTCTAATATTATTATAGCCCTACCATTCTTCTTAGGATTATTTTTAACATCGTATACTTTAATCATCTTTTTACTTTTTACCTAGCTATGTATTTGTATTCAATGCATGTTTCCCCTAGATAGCATGCTGTTAGGTCATGCTTTTTATCCAATTTGATAATGTCTTTTATTCAAAGTATTTAGATCATTTAAATTTAATTATCTCTAAGATTGAATTTAAAGGTTACCATTTTGCTATATGATTTTTATCTGTACTAGCTAGTCTTCGCTCTTCTCTTTTTCTGTTTTATTTTCCTAACATCATTTAGATTAACTAAGCTATTCTATCATTCCATTTAAGGCTACTTATTATCCAAATGTTTTTTATAATTTTTTTCCTAGGAACCTGCAAGATGCACCTTTAACTTAAAATGCATTTTAATATTGCTGTATCACGTATAAAGGTATATATTTCTGGCAGGTAAAGAATCTGCCTGCAATGCAGGAGACATGCATTTGATCCCTAGGTCAGGAAGATCCCCTGGAGAAGGAAATGGCCACTCACTCCAGTATTCTTGCCTGGAGAATTCCATGGACAGAGGAGCCTAACAGGCTACAGCCCATGGAGTCACAAAGAATTAGACACAACTGAGTGACTAACACTAACACTTTCATCATCTACACCTTAATTTTCTCCTCTCCTATGTTGCCACTTATATGTCAAATATAACATTGTTTTAATTTTTCTTTCAATAATCTATTACCATTTGAAAATGGTAAGATGAGATGGTTGGACAACATCACTGATTCAACGGCATGAGTTTGAGCAAACTGGGAGATGATGAGGGGCAGGGAAGCCTGTAGTGCTGCAGTCCGTGGGGTCATGAAGAGTTGGACACAACATGGTAACTGAACAACAACAACCATTTGAAAATAGTAAACATTATAAAATGTCTTATGTATCTTTCTCCATATATTTACCTTATTTAATACTCTTTGTTCCTTTGTGCATATTCAAATTTCCACTTGTATAATTTTTTATTCAGTTGAAGAACTGTGTTTATTATTTCTTTCTTTTAAATTTTTATTTTTACTTTATTTTGGTTTACAGTACTGTATTGGTTTTGCCATACATTGACATGAATCAGCCATGGGTGTACATAAGTTCCCAATCCTGAACTCCCCTCCCACCTCCTACCCCATGTCATCTCTCTGGATCATCCCTGTGCACCAGCCCCAAGCATTCTATATCCTGTATCAAACATAGACTGGCTAATAGTGCAAGTTGGCTGATTAATTTGATCAGCTTTTTTATACTGATATATTTTTATCTTACTTCATTTTTTAAAATGATTATTTGGCTGGATAGAGAGTTACAGTTAATGATTATTTTTTTGGTTTACATGCTATTTCCAGTTCTTCAAAGGTACAATTCTATTTTATATCTGATGATTTTTTTTTAATGAGGAAAAATCTACAGAATTTATCTTTTATCTTCAAGAACGTAAATCTCTAAGTGTTTTAGGATTATTTCTTACATTGGTTTTCACAATTTAAATATGGTGTGCCTTGCTAATTGTCCCATTTCGTTTTAAAGGAGTATCTTGAATTTGTAGTTTACTGATTGTATTAACCTTGCCAAACTCTAAGTTATTATTTTAGTTGTTTTTGTCACTATTGGTTTGGCCAAAGTTTGTTTAAGTTTTTTGTAATATGCTATGGACATTATCTGCAACATGAAAAAAAAAATAGCATTTTGGCCACACTATTACATTCCTTTTTTTTTTCCCCTCTCCTAAGTCTCAAACTATTCCATTGACTCTTGATTTTCCCCCCATGAAAATGAAGATCTTTCATTTTCTTATCTTTTAGCTTTTTTCCTTTGAGTTTCAATTTGGATATTTTCTATTGCTATATTTTCAAGTTCACATATTTTATGCATGATTTAATTTTTATTTTACATACTGAGAGAACCTATGAGATCCCATGAAACATACTTGTATAAAGCTTTTATTTAAAGGTAAACAATATGGCACAGTAGAAGAGAGAACTGGAAAACACTGGAGAACTAGCAAAATCAACACTAGGGGTTGGACCAGAGCAGTTTAGACCACCTCTAGCTTGAGGTGTTATCTTTGCTGATATCTAGGACATGTATCTTGACTTTGGGAGAACTCAAAATAAAAATTTTCAGTAGGTACATTTAAGCCACTTGGGTCATCTAATCAAGCCACAGTTTTCTAATTGGTTAGACTATTAATCAGGCTTTCCCCCCCGCTATATCTTATGGTGTTTTGATATTTGGGATGGTGATGGGGTTAGCTAGTTGGGAAGAGACTGTCCTTCCCAAAGCTAGCTAATTTTCAACATACCGATTCCACTGTGAACATACCTTTCATATGCAAAACAGCCAACACCAAGTTATACCTCAGGCCATCTGCTTTATCTCTCACACTACATACCAGTATTTCCTCTACCCTAATTCATCCAGAAAAACATCTATTTCTGCTTTATTGACTATGCCAAAGCCTTTGACTATGTGGATCACAATAAAATGTAGAAAATTCTGAGAGAGATGGGAATACCAGACCACCTGACCTGCCTCTTGTGAAATCTTTACACAGGTCAGGAAACAACAGTTAGAACTGGACATGGAACAACAACTGGTTTCAAATAGGAAAAAGAGTACGTCAAGACTGTATATTATCACCCTGCTAATTTAGCTTATATGAAGAGTACATCATGAGAAACGCTGGACTGGAAGAAACACAAGCTAGAATCAAGATTGCCGGGAGAAATATTAATAACCTCAGATATGCAGATGACACCACCCTATGGCAGAAAGTGAAGAGGAACTAAAAAACCTCTTGATGGAAGTGAAAGAGGAGAGTGAAAAAGTTGGCTTAAAGCTCAACATTCAGAAAATGAAGATCATGGCATCCGGTCCCATCACTTCATGGGAATTAAATGGGGAAATGGTGGAAACAGTGTCAGACTTTATTTTTGGGGGCTCCAAAATAATTGCAGATGTTTACTGCAGCCATGAAATTAAAAGTTGTTTACTCCTTGGAAGAAAAGTTATGACCAACCTAGATAGCATATTCAAAAGCAGAGACATTACTTTGCCGACTAAAGTCCGTCTAGTCAAGACTATAGTTTTTCCAGTAGTCATGTATGGATGTGAGAGTTGGACTGTGAAGAAGGCTGAGCACCGAAGAATTGATGCTTTTGAAACGTGGTGTTGGAGAAGACTCTTGAGAGTCCCTTGGACTGCAAGGAGATCGAACCAGTCCATTCTGAAGGAGATCAGCCCTGGGATTTCTTTGGAAGGAATGATGCTAAAGCTGAAACTCCAGTACTTTGGCCACCTGATGCGAAGAGTTGACTCATTGGAAAAGACTCTGATGCTGGGAGGGACTGGGTGCAGGAGGAGAAGGGGACGACAGAGGATGAGACGACTGGATGGCGTCACTGACTCGATGGACATGAATCTGAGTGAACTCTGGGAGTTTGTGATGGACAGGGAGGCCTGGTGTGCTGCAATTCATGGGGTCGCAGAGAGTCGGACACGACGACTAAGTGACTGAACTGAGCTGAATTCATCTCAGAGACTGGTATCAGAATACAAGAGATGACCACTGTAGCCTAGAATCCAAAGACATTTTTCAGACTGTCCAATTCTAAACCATTTTCATGCCCTGTCTTATCTTTCCCACAGCAAACATAATAATAAATTTATTGGTCATGGTTTTCTTGTTCCTTCTGCTTTCCAATCAAACCTGGCACTGCTTTGTGTGGATCTGCATGACATGGCAATGCTCTTTCCTCTTGAGAACTATAGGTAATAAATTATTCTTTCTATGACATTGACCTCTCTGTGTTGCTACTCAGTCAACTTTAGATATTAAAATTTTACAGATACAATTGGGACATATATCATTTGCAAACCATCAGTAAAGAAATTGACCTTTGAGGTTGCCAGGAGAGTTTGAGTCCTTAAGTAGCATATAAATTCCATTGTCTTTACTTTGGACAAGAATTAATAACCAGACATCCAAATAGGCCCAGAGATAAAGTTTTTCCTACTCGATTAATCAACAGTATCTTTACAATTCAAGCTCTAACTCTTGGTCAAGATTTTGACTTTACAATTTGCTCATGATTATTTTTTCTGGTAACTTTTTCACACTTTATAAAACATAAAAAGCAAAAGCATACTGATAAAAAGAAGCATTTGTGTCATATGAGATAGATTTATTGCTTTAAAGAAATATTGCAGTTAAATATTTGTTTACACAGAGTTTTTAATAATCTTGTAGAAACTTGGCAGTTCTTTTATATTGATTTTTAATGTTATGAAAGGTATCAATGAATTATTTGACTATAATAATTAATTGATTGTTAAGTAAGTACAGTTCTTCTATTGGCCAATAAGTTGCCATTAAAAGAACTTCTTGTGTATGTTTTATTCCAATTTCCCAATATATTTGAATATTAAAACAGTGTTGTAATTGTTTATCAACATTAAATTTGCACTATCAAAAAGTATTATCCCAAATAACAATTAGAATATGAATTAGACTGAGAACATTATAAAATAAGTCAGAAGAGTTTGGGTGCCTTCTTTTAACCTATTTGAACCTTCCTATTTGAATCAACATCGTAAATTCAAGATTTCTTTGAATTTCCCATTTTATTACCACATCAAAAATAATCTTTGCAGTTTCAGACAATGTTCCCACTTGACCAGATTGTCCATGGAATTATACGTCCCATTTCATCAGATGATGATTTTTGAAAATATTGAATAACTAATGAGAATATTTTACAATGGGAAAAACCTATGATTAAATGGCTCCCAGAAGATATTTCCTTTCCTTTCTGGTAATATACAGATGTTAAATATGTTTACCTTAGAGAGAGTGCCCTAAATATTTTAACTTACTTTTTAAGATGTACTTGCTCTGTTGGTGACTAAGAAATGAATGTTAAAATTTCCACCTTCTGTATGAATATTTTCTATTGCTAGCTATACTGTTTTACTGAAGCAACTTATTAGCAGCAGCAGCATACTGTTTTACATAAGATAAAATAAGGTTTTGCTTATGTGTTCCCAGTAAAATTTTAATTTTCAAATTTTTCTGAAATCTAAGATATTTTTCATTTCATTTACATGAAAGATAAATTTCTTGAACTAATTTAATGACTTCTATAGAAACATAAACTTAATAAGCAGTTACATTCATAGCACAGTTGGGGGATTTTACCTTACTTAATAATGTTATTTAGGAACTCTTAACTTGCTATAATGTATTTCCTCATTTTGTGATGAAGGCATAGAAATATGACTCTTAATAGCTCAATAAGTTCAATCTTTTATTCAACCAATGTTTGTTAAAGGTATACTATGTAATGACTCTTCAGTAGACATGAATATTCAAAGATTAAAGATTTGGCTCTTTTTGTTTAGCTCAGAGAGTAATCTGAATCCTTTCATATAAATTATTACCCTGATTCATTTTTCTTATACTTCAACAAAGATAGAGATAATTGCTTGAAGAAAACTTATTTCTACCTTCAAGAAATAAAATTAAAGAAAAATTCTTATGAGCTTGCTATAGTAAGGATTTCAAGAATAACATATACTACCTTCTTATAGCTATGATTTTATAAGCTTTTTTTTTTTTTTAAACCAAAATGCATTCACCTGTGTAGTCTTTCTACTTTCTACAAGAAGTCTTTTTATTGGGTTTTTACTAACTAGGAAAATTTCCAATCTAGGCAATTATTTGTGTAAAGATTATAACACAAGGCTAGAATATCCAAATACTAACAATTTCAATATAAAAAATGAAGTTATCAGCAATATATTCCTAAATATTCTTTACAGTACCTCTCCATGGCATAAAATTTATAGAAAGCAATTATAATACTGAAATGGCTTTGACAACAAAAATGAAAGTGAAAGTGAAGTCACTCAGTCATGTCCAACTTTTTGTGACCCCATGGACTATAGCCCACTAAGCTCCTCCATCCATGGGATTCTCCAGGTAAGAATACTGGAGTAGATTGCCATTTCATTCTCCAATAAATGCCTTTGACAACAAAAATACAAGGTATTAAAAGTCATAAACTACAAGGATATACCCTAGATTCCCACTGCTGTCACAGAAAGATCTCCTGAATTGAAAATAAATTGAAATAAATTAGTTCTTCCATTTTGTCTAAACAAGTCAAAAATGTTACTAAGTGGCCTTCCTAAAAGAATCAAAGGTTTTTCAGTTCAGTCACTCAGTCATATCCGACTCTTTGAGACTCCATGAACTGCAGCACGCCAGCCCTCTGTGTCCGTCACCAACTCCCAGAGTTCACTCAAACTCATGTCCATTGAGTAGGTGATACCATCCAACCATCTCATCCTTTGTCATCCCCTTCTCCTCCTGCCCTCAATCTTACTTTGCATCAGGTGGCCAAAGTATTAGAGTTTCAGCTCCAACATCAGTCCTTCCAATGAAAACCCAGGACTGGTCTCTAGGATGGACTGATTGGATCTCCTTACAGTCCAAAGGACTCTCAAGAGTCTTCTCCAACACCATAGTTCAAAAGCATCAATTCTTCAGGGCTCAGTTTTCTTTTCTTTTTTTTTTTTGTTGTGGACTCTAAATTCCTATATTATTTTTTAAATATAAATTTATTTATTTTAATTGGAGGTTAATTACTTTACAATATTTTATTGGTTTTGCCTATAGTCCAACTCTCACATCCATACATGACCACTGGAAAAACCATAGCCTTGACTAGACAGACCTTTGTTGATAAAGTTATGTCTCTACTTTTCAATATTTAGTGTATTAATGATTCAGTTCAGTTCAGTCGCACAGTCATGTTTGACTCTGTGACCCCATGGACCATAGCATTCCTGGCTTCCTGGTCCATCACCAACTCCAAGAGCTTACTCAAACTCATGTCCATCGAATCAGTGATGTCATTCAACCAACTCATCCTCTGCCATCCCCTTCTCTTCCCACCTTCAATCTTTCCTGGCATCAGAGGCTTTTTCAATGAGTCAGTTCTTCACATGAAGTGGCCAGAGTATTAGAGTTTCAGCTTCAGCATCAGTTCTTCCAATGAATATTCAGGACTGATTTCCTTTAGAATTGACTGATTGGATCTCCTTGCAGGTTACCATACAGATAATGATTCCACATGGATAATAGCTTGTAATGTTCAAATGTAGATAATCTAACCCAACTCATGAATGAAAAAGCATTTTGACAATTTGTATAAATTATATTTTAATAAAATGTTTTGTGTATCAGCAATGCTTTTTTTCTCTTCATGAAGTATGCAAAGTGTATCAGGTGTTTGTTTTTATTAAATTTCAAAACCAGATTTACGATTTCAGCTGTAATATGCAAAGAGCTCTGAAGTTATCAAAACTAGCCTTCCAACAAGACAAGTTAAACTACAATTCAACAACTTACTGGATTTTTCAGAAACCTATTATACAGAGTGAAGTGAGTCAGAAAGAGAAAGATGAATACCATATACTAATGCATATAAACAGAATCTGGAAAAATGATACTGAAGAATTTATTTACAGGGCAACAGTGGAGAAACAGACATAGAGAATAGAATTATGGACATGGGGAGAAGGGAGGAGAGGGCGAGATGTATGGAAAGAGTAACATGGAAACTTACATTACCATATGTAAAATAGATAGCCAATGGGAATTTGCTGTATGGCTCAGAAAATTCAAACAGTGGATCTGTATCAACCTAGATGGGTGGGATGGGGAGGGATATGGGAGAGAGGTTCAAAAGGGAGGGACTATATGTATACATATGGTTGATTGTGAAGAAAGCTGAGAGCCCAAGAATTGATGCTTTTAAACTGTGGTACTGGAGAAGACTCTTGAGAGTCCCTTGGACTGCAAGGAGATCCAACCAGTCCCTCCTAAAGGAGATCAGTCCTGGGTGTTCTTTTGAAGGACTGATGCTAAAGCTGAAACTCCAGTACTTTGGCCACCTCTTGTGAAGAGTTGACTCATTGGAAAAGAC
>SJYV01050548.1:170836-197642 GCA_006410875.1 Neotragus pygmaeus
ATGGATGTGAGAGTTGGACCATAAAGAAAGCTGAGTGCCCAAGAATTGATGCTTTTAAACTGTGGTACTGGAGAAGACTCTTGAGAGTCCCTTGGACTGCAAGGAGATCCAACCAGTCCCTCCTAAAGGAGATCAGTCCTGGGTGTTCTTTTGAAGGACTGATGCTAAAGCTGAAACTCCAATAGTTTGGCCACCTCATGCAAAGAGTTGACTCATTGGAAAAGACTCTGATGCTGGGAGGGATTCAGGGCAGAGGAAGAAGGGGATGAAAGAGGATGAGATGGCTGGATGGCATCACCAACATGATGGACATGAGCTTGAATGAACTCCAGGAGTTGGTGATGGACAGGGAGGCCTAGTGTGCTACAATTCATGGGGTCACAAAGAGTCAGACATGACAGAGATTGAACTGATGGTTGATTCATGTTGAGGTTTGACAGAAAACAGCAAAATTCTGTAAAGCAATTATTCTTCATGGGTTTTACTTTCATGGGTTTGACATTCAGTGATTCTGATGCTGGGAGGGATTAGGGGCAGGAGGAAAAGGGGACAACAGAGGATGAGATGGCTGGATGGCACAATAATATGAATTAGAGTATAAGAACATATACTAGAACATACTATTTGCTAGAACTCATACCTATATCAGGGAAACTATTGTATATTGTTAAGGAGATCAGCCCTGGGATTTCTTTGGAAGGAATGATGCTAAAGCTGAAACTCCAGTACTTTGGTCACCTCATGAGAAGAGTTGACTCATTAAAAGAGACTCTGATGCTAGGAGGGATTGGGGGCAGGAGGAGAAGGGGATGACAGAGGATGAGATGGCTGGATGGAATCACTGACTTGATGGATGTGAGTCTGAGGCAACTCTGGGAGTTGGTGATGGACAGGGAGGCCTGACCTGCTGTGATTCATGGAGTCGCAAAGAGTCGGACACTACTGAGCGACTAAACTGAACTGAACCTTACAAACTTAAATTGAACAAAGTGTAGAAATCCACTAGACCATTCAGGTATCAGATCTAATCACTTATGATTATATAGTGAAGGTGAAGAATACATTCAATAAATAGGAACTTAAGTTACACACACGGATTTATGACCAAACATTTCTATGCAACCTAATCTCCTCAAGTCGTATAGAAAATGGAAATCAAGAGATTCAGACTTAGAGAAATGACTTGTCAACACAGGATAGGAAGGAGAGGATGGGATAAATTGAGAGTGGCATTGACATATATACACTACCATATGTGAAATATATAGCTAGTGGGAATATGCTGCATAACATAGCAATGTTATTATGGTGCTCTGATTCTCTGTGATGACCTAGAGGAGTGAGATTCAGGGTCAGTGCTGGGGAGGAAGTTCCAGAGGGAGGGGATCTACGTATACCTAATGGCTGAGTCATATTATTGTACTATGCAGAAACCTGCACAAATTGTGAAGCAATTATCCTCCTATTAAAAGTAATTTTAAGAAAAAAAAGAGTGTTGGCTATCTATTGTCACTGCCTCTTAAAATGCTTCATCCTCCTTATCATCTAATTCCCATATCACTGATAATTATTTTCTTAGTCCATATTCTGTATATAAATCTGACTGAATCCCTAGGAGTCAAGGAAATAATAATTGAGGGTTGGTAATCAAGTCATTCTATCTTGGGGCTATAGAGATGGACTCAGCTATTGAGTCCTGCCCTGTACTTAATTCAGGGCAGTCAAGAAAGAAGGGTTCTATATGAGCCATCAGATTTTCCCTTATGTTGTGAACTGGATGTGGTCATGAGTTAAATCAGGTCTTCTGGGTAAAAAATGCAAAACTTAGGGAAAGAGTCTTGTGACCCACTTGAGTTTGGAAAAAAACCATACCTCAAACTATATTCACCCCAGTACCATTTTATGAGGCAGTAAATTATTTTTTATGTGTGTGGTTGTTTGGATAAGGAATCACTTACCTTGCAATAGAACAAGTCCCAACTAATGTATACATATCAAAGAAGGTGCTTGGAGAAGGAAATGGCAATCCCCTCCAGGAATTCTTGGCTGGAAAATTTCATGGCCAGAGGAACTTGGTGGGCTAAGGCCATGGGATTGCAAAGAGTAGGACATATCTGAGCAACTAACTAACAAAAAAGAAGGTGCTACCAAAGGATGAGTTTTCAATGGTCATGAAGACCAGGATTTTAGAAAAACAAATTTCAGTTCAGTGCCTCAGTCATGTCCGACTCTTTGTGATCCCATGAATTGCAGCACGCCAGGCCTCCCTGTCCATCACCATCTCCCAGAGTTCACTCAGACTCACATCCATCCAGTCATCTCATCATCTGTCGTTCCCTTTTTCTCTTGGCTCAATCCCTCCCAGTATCAGAGTCTTTTCCAATGAGTCNATATATATATATATATATATATATACACTAATAGAAACCTAGATGTAAACAATGTAATAAGGAGCATTGAAATTGGTAGCTATGTAGATAAACATACTTTATTCCTTAAAATCTCTTCAAAATATAATTATATAAACAACAATTATAAATTATAAAACAACAATGTATTCTAGGTTTTATAACAGAGAGAGCAATAAAATCTGTGAAAAACAGCATAAAATCTGTGATAGTAGAAGGGAAACATACTGTCCTTACAGTTTATGTGAGATACCATAATATTAAAGATCAATTCAGTTCCGTTGCTCAGTTGTGTCCGACTCTTTGCGACCCCATGAACTGCAGCACACCAGGCTTCCCTGTCCATCACCAACTCCTGGAATTTACCCAAACTCAGGTCCATTGAGTTGATGATGCCAACTAACCATCTCATCCTCTATTGTCCCCTCTCCTCCTGCCTTCAATCTTTCCCAACATCAGGGTCTTTTCAAATGAATCAGCTCTTCTCATCAGGTGGCCAAAGTATTGGAGTTTCAGCTTCAACGTCAGTCCTTCAAATGACACTCAGGACTGACTTCCTTTAGGATGGGCTGATTGAATCTCCTTTCAATCCAAGGGACTCCCAAGAGTCTTCTCCAGCACCACAGTTCAAAAGCATCAATTCTTTGGCATTCAGCTTTCCCCATAGGCCAACTCTCACATCCATGCATAACTACTGGAAAAGACATAGCCTTAACTAGATTGACATTTGTTGGCAAAGTAATGTCTCTGCTTTTTTATATACTATCTAGATTGGTCATAACTTTCCTTCCAAGGATTAAGCGTCTTTTCGTTTCATGGCTGCAATCACCATCTACAGTGATTTTGGAGCCAAAAAAAAAAAAAAAAAAGTTAGTCACTGTTTCCACTGTTTCCCCATCTATTTCCCATGAAGTGATAGGACTGGATGCCATCATCTTAGTTTTCTGAATGTTGAGCTTTAAGCCAACTCTCTTACTCTCCTCTTTCACTTTCATCAAGAGGCTCTTCAGTTCTTTACTTTTTGCCATAAGGGTGGTGTCATCTGCATATCTGAGGTTATTGATATTTATCTTGGCAATCTTGGTTCCAACTCGTGTTTCTTCCAGCCCAGCATTTTTCATGATGTACTTTACATACAAGCTAAATAATCAGGGTGACAATATACAGCCTGATGTACTCCTCTTCCTGTTTGGAACTAGTCTGTTGTTCCATGTCAAATATTAAAGATAGACCATGACAATTTTAAAAGGTTACATTATAAACCTTAGGTCAACATAAGAATTATAATCCTAAAGGCATGTATCTAATAAGTAGAGACAAAATGGAACCATACATAGTATTCAATTCATTCAAAAGATGGCAGAAAGAAGAAAGTGGAACAACAACAAAAAATAGATGGTACACAGGAAAATAACTAGCAAGGCAGTATACTTAAGCACAACTCTATCAATAATCACATTATATGCAAATAGTACAACTTAACTAAACACACACTGCCACAAACTAAGGGCAAAACCCAATTATATGCTACATAAGAAATCTACATCACTGCACCAGCCCCAAGCATTCTGTATCATGCATGTTGATGTATGGCAAAACCAATACAATATTGTAAAGTAATTAGCCTTCAATTAAAATAAATAAACTTATATTAAATAAAAGAAATCTACTTCAAATATGACATAAGCAGATTAAAAGCAAAAAGATGGAGAAAGATATACCAGGTTGAGAAAGATATAATGACTCAAAATAATGTATGGAAAAGCCAATAGAGTATTGTAAAGTAAAATTAAATAAATAAATAAATAAATAAATAAAATTGGTTCAGTTCAAAGTTGTAGAGTGATGCATAAATATTCCTCCCACCATTACAACAAGGCAAAACCTGAACAAAATTCAAATTAACAACTCCCCTTTAAATCACCAGAAAATAGAAATTGCAAAATAAGTGACTCAAAATCTTTAGAAATAGTGGTACTTGAAGTAAAAAAGAAACACTCCAGCAATTGGTTGCCTGAAAAAAAAAATGCAGTAGAACAAGGAATCAATTGGTAAGAAGATACAGTTATAACATTTTAAAGACTATCTAAAAGTCAAGTATGAAACCCTTAAAAGTGATACCAGGAAGCCAAGTATTACCTTTTGGAGACATTTCCTCCACAAACACTATGGGGTATTTACAGAAGATTGAGGAAATATTTAAAGAGTCATTTTTTGTTGTGTTGGAGGGAAAAACTAGCCACTGTGGAAATTTGTGAAGGGTTTCCCTGTATTCCCTTCAGATTAAAAAAAAAAATTAATCTGCAGGTAAAAAACAATTAAGACTTTTTTTCTGGAGGAGGAGGGCTTTAGATTGGAGGAAATCAAACGTGATTTAGAAAAAAAAGCCAAAGAACAGCACTTTTACTAGGAAAAGACGCAGGAATATATACTAGCCCAGTACTTTAGGCCCAAAAGCGTGCATAGGAAAAGTGATAAAGGACAGAATTGGTATGGACCTAACAGAAGCAGAAGATATTAAGGAGAGGTGGCAAGAATACACAGAAGAACTATACAAAAAAGATCTTCTTGACACAGACAACCACTATGATATAATCACTCACCTAGAAACAGACTTCCTGTTATGAGAAGACAAATGGGCCTTGGGAAGCCTCACTNTAACAGAAGCAGAAGATATTAAGGAGAGGTGGCAAGAATACACAGAAGAACTATACAAAAAAGATCTTCTTGACACAGACAACCACTATGATATAATCACTCACCTAGAAACAGACTTCCTGTTATGAGAAGACAAATGGGCCTTGGGAAGCCTCACTATGAACAAAGCTAGTGGAGGTGATGGAATGCCAGTTTAGCTATTTCAAATCCTAAAAGGTGATGCTATGAAAGTGCTGCAATCAATGTACAAGCAAATTGGAAAACTCAGCATTGGCCACAGGAAAAGAAAAGATCAGTTTTCGTTCCAATCTCAAAGAGAGCAATGCCAAATAATGCTCAAAACTACTGCACAATTGTACTCATCTCACATGCTAAGCAAAGTAGTGCTCAAAATTCTCCAAGCCAGGCTTCAACAGTATGTGAACAGTGAATTTCCAGATGTTCAAGCTGGATTTAGAAAAGGAAGAGGAATCAGAGATCAAACTGCCAACTTCCACTGGATCATTAAATAAACAAAAGAGTTCCAGTAAAACATCTACATCTGCTTTATTGACTATGCCAAAACCTTTGACTATGTCGACAACATCAAACTCTGCAAAATTCTTCAAGAGATGGAAGTACCAGACCACCTGACTTGCCTCCTGATAAATATGTATGCAAGTCAAGAAGCAACAGTTAGAACTGGCCATGGAACAACAGACTGGTTCCAAATAGGAAACGGAGTAGGTCAAGGCCGAATATTGTCACCCTGCTTATTTAACTTATGTGCAGAGTACAGCATGCCAAATGCCAGAGGTGATGAAGCACAAGCTAGGGTAATCTCAGACATGCAGATGACACCACCCTTATGGCAGAAAGGGAAGAACTAAAGGGCCNAGGTCAAGGCCGAATATTGTCACCCTGCTTATTTAACTTATGTGCAGAGTACAGCATGCCAAATGCCAGAGGTGATGAAGCACAAGCTAGGGTAATCTCAGACATGCAGATGACACCACCCTTATGGCAGAAAGGGAAGAACTAAAGGGCCTCTTGATGAAAGTGAAAGAGGAGAGTGAAAAAGTTGGCTTAAAACCCAACATTCAGAAAACTAAGATCATGACATCTTGTTCCTTCACTTCACGACAAATAGATGAGGAAACAAGGAAAACAGTGATAGATTTTTTTTGTGGGGGAGGGGGGGCTCCAAAATCACTGCTGATGGTGACTGTAGACATGAAATTAAAAGATGCTTGCTCCTTGGAAGAAAAACTATGACCAACCTAGACAGCATATTAAAAAGCAGATATGTCACTTTGCCAACAAAGTTCCATCTAGTAAATGCTATGGTTTTTCCAGTAGTCATGTATAGATGTGAGAGTTGCACTATAAAGAAAGCTGAGCACCAAAAAATTGATGCTTTTGAACTGTGGTGTTGGAGAAGACGCTTAAGAGTCCCTTGGACTGCAAGGAAGTCCAACAGTCCACCCTAAAGGAAATCAATACTGAATATTCATTCGAAGGACTAATGCTGAAGCTGAAACTCCAATACTTTGGCCACCTGATGTGAAGAACTGACTCATTGCAAAAGACCCTGATGCTGGGAAAGATTGAAGGTGGGAGGAGAAGGGGAAAACTGAGGATGAGGATTGGATAGCATCACTGACTCAACGTACATGAGTTTGGGTAGGCTCTGGGAGTTGGTGATGGACAGCACCCTGGTGTGCTGTAGTCCATGGGGTTAGAGAGAGTCAGACAGGACTGAGCAACTGAACTAAGGATAAGTGAAGTCTACAGCTATGGAGATATACAGACCCAGTTCAGCCCAGGACTGAGGTTAACTCAGAATAAAGAACTCTCCCTTCTCACCGCCACCAGGTTAACACGCACTGTGTAAAGGCAATGATGGAATACAACTGGGAGAACTGCAAAAGCATGAGTCTCTCTAGCCCACAGTGCAGAAGGAAAATACAAGGCCAGGAAAGGAGCAGATACCAAAGAAAATGACAAAACGATTCTGCAAATTAACTCACATCTCAAAGAAAGTTTGCCCAGAGCAATCTGATGGCTACAATACAATGAGAATAGCCACAGCAACAAGGAACCTAGAACCCAGCTCAGCTCCTAACAAGATTTTTAGAAGTTCACATATCACCGGCCTGGCAGAAGTTCAAATTTACAAGCAAAACAAAATGTTTCACTCATATCTGCTATCCTATACGATAGGCTTCTGATAAAACATCATGATATATTCAAAAAGAGTGAGGAAAAACAGATTCTGAAAAGACAAGAAGTAATCATCAGAACCAGACTTTGATATGAATATATTAAAAACACACTTTCAATTTGCCCCAATTAACATTTATAGAACATTCTAATCTACAAAAATGAAATACACTCTGAAACCACGGAAAGGTGTTCAGCATCACAAATCATAAGGGAAATTATAAAAAAAACTACCACTACATACCCTCCTGTATGATTAAATGAAACTGACTGATATCACCAAAATTTGTGAGAATGTAGATTATCCATAACTATCAACTTGTAGACTTACTGTGGATAAAGTTCTGGCAATATCACATGTAACTAAACCTGGTGGCTCGGTAATAAATGATGTACCTACCAATGCAGGAGATGTAGGTTCAATCTCTGTGTCAGGAAGGTCCTCTAGAAAAGGACATGGCAGCCTGCTCCTATGTTCTTGCCTGGGAAATCCCATGGAGGGAGGAGCCTGGCAGGCTACAGTCCTTGGGGTCACAAAAGAGTCAGATGCGACTAAGCCACCATACAACAACAAAATATCATTTATTCAATAATCTTGAATTTGATAACTACGTTTTTAACCCCCAAAGAAAAATATATGTACAGAAACTTATGGTATATTAAAATGTTGCAGTTTTATACATAATAATTAAAAAGTGGAAAAAAGCTGAGTCTACCCAGAAGTGAATGTATTAAATGAATTGATGCTTTGTTTGTATGGAGAAAGCAATGCTACTCACCAATAAAAATATATCACATGATTTGACTTAATTGATTTCAAGTTGTGAAACAGACACAAGTAATATGTGGTCTAAAAATTTCAGAACACTAGTTGCCTCTTGTGAGAGGCATGAATTGAGTGGGAAGTACACGACCAAACTTTCTAGGATGATAGTGATATTCTGTATCTTGATTTAGTTTACAAGAGGGTATGAATATGTCAAAGCTCAGACAGCATTTACCTAAACTTCTGAAATGTGTTCAACAGAAATTGTGTGTAAATTTGACATCAGAAGAAAAAAGACCTGAATATAAATATTCAATTTTATTTAACATCTGCATGTTCAAATATTTAGAAATGTTCTGAAGTCTCTGACTTAGTTTGAAAATCATCCAAAAATAAGATAGATGGATGGATGGATTGAACAGAGGATGCATAAAGGAATGAAACTTATGATGAAGCAAGAACATCAGGAGGTTTGTGGTATAATCCAGGGGAGTGTTCACTATAGTTTTTCAGGCCTGATACATGTTTTGGTGGTGTTAGTTACTCAGTTATGCCCAATTCTTTGCTAACCGATGGACTGTAGCCTTCCAGGCTCCTCTGTCCAGGGAGTTCTCCAGGCAAGAATACTGCAGTGGGTTGCCATTTCCTACTCCAGGTGATCTTCTCAACCGAGGTATCAAACCCATGTCTCCCACATTGTTGGCAGATTTTTTACCATCTGAGCCACAAAGGGCTAACTCTGGTACATGTTTTAAGTTTTCATAACAAAAAAATGAACAACAAAACATATATAGAAGACAGTGGCCACTGTCTCCAATCACTCAGGTTTCTAACTGAAATATGGCAAAACAATAGGATATTTTTTTTAAGTTTATAATGATATTACATGATAATGGATATTCTAATAACCATAGGGAGGAAAAAAATCTTTTCTTCTATCCTTGCTGGGGAGTCTGTAACAAAAGAGATTACCGAGAAAAGAAGTATACAGATTTACTTACTATGCTATGTGGGAGCTTTTCTGAGAAAATGAAGACTGGAAAAAACTGTTTAAATCTGAGTATTCTAACACTAGTTTTGATGAAGTGTGCAAAGTTGTGGAAAATGTGACGGGAGAAAAAGACAATGAGCTAAGAGTGATAAACTGGGGGAACTCAGCAAGATTTGTTCATTTCTACTTCTGCCCTCCTTAGTCTTCAGAAATAAGCACTCTCCTCTTAGAATGGGACAGACACCTCTCACAGGAGGGTCTTATTATCAACTTTAGAGAGATGGGGAAAATGTCAGAGTCCCTCCTGCATCTGCCGTTTCTCAAATTTCTTCTTGAATATTAAAATATTCTATATGTCCAGGTGTTGTATTTTGGAGTATTATGTCCTGAACCCTGTCATATAAAAATAAAATTTAATTGTGACTAAATTAATCATAGAACATTTTACTATCTGAGAGAATGAGCAGAAAAATGATATGCCCCAAATATCGTCCAAGGAATAGGGAGTAACTCGGCAGACATAATGGGCCTAAAAGAACAGTTATAGGAGGAAAAAAGTTACTTTATCATTACATTCTCTTGTATTTTCCTTTTCAACAAAACAGTTCCATACTGATTTTCCTGGCAGGTTTCAGTACCCAATTTTGATTACATATTAGAGTTACAGTGTCTATGATCTGTGCAGCCTTATGATGTTTTTCACCAGGGAGACAAGTTACTTGCAGTGGTTAAAAAAAAAAAAAAATTGTAGCCAACTGCCTAGAATTTTATGCTGTCTCCAAGGCAGGCTGGGACCTGGGATCTTTTCTGACAAGATGCACCTGGACAAACATCTCCTAGAGCAACAAAATGAAAGTGTATGGGAATAAAAACATCTGCATGCATATGCAGATGTGGCAAGTTATGAATGACAAGATACAAAAAGACCAAAACCTCAACTGCCAATTGTGAAGGGCAAAAGCAGGGTATGGCAAATGATTCATGCACACAGCACCCACAAGGGGCGAGCCAACCACCTAAGCTACACTTTAAGCCCATCCCAATGATCGGTTCCTGCCCTCACCTCATTTAAGGCACCAGCTTATCCCCCTTCAGCGAACAAGCAAGGTCACCTGTTTCATGTTTTCCCTCCCTTGTGGTGCAACATGAGTCCAAATAAAGCCCTGCCTGAATTTCTTGTCTGGCCTTTTATCAATTTCTATTGATTAAAGAGTCCAAGAAGGCTGGGAGGTAATAGCTCCACATTTATTGACTGCTGAACAAAATTACTTAACCTCACAGAGCAAGTATCCTCGTTTATGAAATGGAGGTGATAATAGGGTTTTTTTATTCATAAATTGGCCCCAATGCATGAGGACAAGGAGAAAGCAAAGGGAGAAACAGAGCACTTCAGGTTAGTAGATGGTGGGTTTAATAAGCAAGGGAACTTACATAGAAGGCTTATCTTGGGCACCTTCAAGATGAGCAGATCTGGGCAGTCACATGCCAGAATCTTAAAAGTGTATATGGAGACCTTAGCTGGGTCTAATCACATATTCAGTCCAGATGGCCTCAATAACTCATTACTCTCTCAGGCTGCATCCTTGAAAACGGCTACAGCTGTGAGTATGGTGGGTGGACTGTGTATTCCAGGGACAGGGAAGGGAGTGAAAGACTCCATTGTCTGGGCCCCGCTTGTGGGTTAACAACAGGCAGTCACATCCTCTTGAAGACCTCATCTAATGAAGTTGTACTTAGAATTGAGTGAATTATGCTAAACCATCTATGGCAGTGGAACATAAATACTGGCAATTATAATTTTGAATTATTGTTTGCACTTTCACAAAAAGCATTTGATATAACAGCTAAAAGACTCTCTTTTGCATTTATAGTATTTATTAACTTTGCCACTATTACCTAAGGCATAACCGAATCAGGCAAAATATTCCAGTGAACATTTAAAAGTATACATTGAACAACAGGAAAAATGAATAATGTTATAAAATAACTTCCTTGTATTACTAGAAATTTGTTCTTTTCTTCCAAGAAGTTTGAAAATCTTTCATGTATAATTTATTACATCAGATGATTGTGCATTTGGCACTGGATTTTAAGTACACACACACACATACACATATAGCTGGCTCATATTTCCTTCTGTTTAAACTATTTTATATTTTTTATAATATACTATCATTGACTTAATATGCAGCATGTGCCACATCTATACTGATTCTTATTTAGCATGTGTAATATTATAAGAGGAGTAGGGGATAACAACAGAGAAGGCAATGGCACCCCACTCCAATACTCTTGCCTGGAAAACCCCTGGTCGAGGAGCCTGGTGGGCTGCAGTCCATGGAGTCACTAAGAGTTGGACAGGACTAAGCAATTTCACTTTCACTTTTCACTTTCACGCATTGGAGAAGGAAATGAACACCCCATTTCAGTGTTCTTGCCCGGAGAATCCCAGGGACGGGGGAGCCTGATGGGCTGCCGTCCATGGGGTCGTAGAGTCGGACACGACTAAAGTGACTTAGCAGAAGGAGCAGCAGCAGCAGCAGCAGCAGGGGATAACAGAGGTTGAGATGGTTGGATGGCATTACTGACTCAATGGACATGAGTATGAGCAAACTCCAGGAAATAGTGAAGGACACGGAAGCCTGGCATGCTGCAGTCCACAGGGTCACAAAGAGATGGACACGACTGAGCAACTGATCAACAACAGTATTATGATGCAATAGATTGGCAAAAAGAAAACACTCTAGATTACACATTGTCAATTTAGCCAAGGATATAGAAATTTAGGGTCCATGTGGTAGCCTTACAGAACAGGAGTTGATAAAACGTACCTCATCACAACTTCTTTAGACACAACCCCCAGATTCTCTACCAGAATGTATGCAATTCTCTATGATGTCATCACACAAGTCAGGGTCTTGTCTTGGTAATGAAGTTTTAATTTTGCAGGGAATGATTAATTTCTACCTCTCCCCTTCCCCTTACAACGTACAATATCATTCATGGATTTCAGTTCAGTTCAGTCACTCAGTCGTGTCTGACTCTTTGTGACCCCATGAATCACAGGCCAGGGAGGCCAGGCATCCCTGTCCATCACCAACTCCCGGAGTTCACTCAGACTCACGTCCATTGAGTCCGTGATGCCATCCAGCCATCTCATCCTCTGTCATCCCCTTCCCCTCCTGCCCCCAATCCCTCCAGCATCAGAGTCTTTTCCAGTGAGTCAACCCTTCACATGAGGTGGCCAAAGTACTGGAGTTTCAGCTTTAGCATCATTCCTCCCAAAGAAATCCCAGGGCTGATTACATAGACAGTTTCTTCCACCACCTTCTGTTAAAGAGAATATTTGCAGACACTGAAACCTCCATTTGTTGGCTTTACCTGGATTCATCATGGTTGCCTTCCTATGAAGGAGCAGGAAAGCAGAGCACATGCTCAACTTATCTTTCAGTGACTCATGACTCTTTGGCTTAATTTCTGCCTTCCCAGAAAGATCTCTCCTATCTGAGAGTTCTAGATGAAACTAAATAACATTGGAGCAAACACTGGTTAAAACAAACAATACAATCTGTGTGCACTGAATGGTTTCTTTCCTTCATAGTAATTGCAAGCATCTCAAACTTTTTTCTTAGATCACTTAGCTTCTTAAGCCATATTCAGTTGCGTGGAAGGAAATAACTATGTTGCTGTCACATATTTACCAGGTCACAATTTTCACTTTTATTTATCAGGTTCTGTTTCATTATTTTACATTGCTTCTGTTGTTTCTATTGTTTATATTTCCTAAGTCTTTGCACATTGTTGTGGATTCTACATATTTCAATTTCCATTGCCAGAGAAGCAATGATGCTACAAAATCTGTGCCCCAAGGGGTAATTTTTTATGAGTATTATTGTGTGTGTGCACTTTCAGGGGAAATAATGGGAGTATATTCACCTTTTCTCTTGGTTATCTCTATTTTTGTGTCTTGACACAAATATTTTCAAAAGTGAAATACAGACCCCCTTAGTTAGAATGGCATGTTTCATTACATTTCTAAATTGTAGGAGATATTATTGTGATATAAGGGTAAGAGAATTGTGAACTCTTGATGTGGCCACTCAGCAATATACTTTTTATGATTTTTACTTTCTAAAAGTAGTAGCTATTATTAAGTAATCTGTTTTTCTAGTTCAGATATCAGATTTCAATTCAATGCAAAACATACCAGGAAAGAATTTTAAGATAGACAAAATAAATAAATGTGTATAATATATTCATGAATTAAGCTCAAATTGGGCAGAGCAGTGCCCTGAGAGAATTCAATTAAAACCCAGCAATCCCACTGCTGGGCATACACACCAAGGAAACCAGAATTGAAAGAGACACATGTACCCCAATGTTCATCGCAGCACTGTTTATAATAGCCAGGACATGGAAACAACCTAGATGTCCATCAACAGATGAATGGATAAGCAAGCTGTGGCATATATACACAATGGAGTACTACTCTGCCATTAAAAAGAATAAATTTGAATCAGTTCTAATGAGATGGANTAATGTGGAATCTTAAGAAAAGTGACAATATTTGGGGGATATGTAGTCACAGTAATCAACAAATTATTAATAATTTATCAATAAATAGGTATACACACATACATATGCAAGACAGGAAAATAAACAGAGATTAATAAGAATCATTAATGAAATGTTATGTGCCAGCAAATTTGGAAAACTCAGCAGTGGTCATCAGACTGGAAAAGGTCAGTTTTCATTCCAATTCCAAAGAAAGGCGATGCAAAAGAATGCTCAAACTACTCCACAATGGCACTCATCTCACACTCATCTCAAAATTCCCCAAGCCAGGCTTCAGCAATACATGAACCATAAACTCCCAGATATTCAGGCTGTAATTAGAAAAGGCAGAGGAACCAGAGATCAAATTGCCAACATCTGCTGGATCACCAAAAAAGCAAGAGAGTTCCAGAAAAAACATCTGCTTTATTGACTATGCCAAAGCCTTTGACTGTGTGAATCACAATAAACTGTGAAAAATTCTGGAAGAGATGGGAATACCAGACCACCTGACCTATCTCTTGAGAAATCTGTATGCAGGTCAGGAAGCAACAGTTAGAACTGGACATGGAACAACAGACTGGTTCCAAATAGGAAAAGGAGTACGTCAAGGCTGTATATTGTCATCCTACTTATTTAACTTATATGCAGAGTACATTATGAGAAATGCTAGGCTGGATGAAGCACAACCTGGAATCAATATTGCTGGGAGAAATACCAATAACTTCAGATAAGCAGATGACACCATCCTTAAGGCAGAAAGAAAAGAACTAAAGAACTTCTTGATGAAAGTGAAACAGGAGTGACAAAATTGGCTTAAAGTTCAATATTCAGAAAAGTAAGATAATGACATCTGGTCCCATCACTTCATGGTAAATAGATCAGGAAACAGTGGCTTACTTTATTTTGGGGGGCTCTAAAAGCATTGCAGATGGTGACTGCAGCCATGACATTAAAAGACACTTACTCCTTGGAAGGAAAGTCATGACCAACCTAGACAGCAAGTTAAAAAGCAGAGACATTCCTTTGCCAACAAAGGTCCATGTTGTCAATGCTATGGCTTTTCCAGTGGTCATGTATGCATGTGAGAGTAGGACTGTAAAGAAAGCTGAGCACTGAAAAATTGATGTTTTTGAACTGTGGTGTTGGAGAAGACTCTTGAGAGTCGCTTAGACTGCAAAGAGATCCAACCAGTCCATTCTAGAGGAGATCAGTCCTGGGTGTTCACTGGAAGGACCGATGTTGAAGCTGAAACTCGAATACTTTCGCCACCTAATGCAAAGAGCTGATTCATTTGAAAATACCCTGATGCTGGGAAAGATTGTGGGCAGGAGAAGAAGGAGATGACAGAGGATGAGATGGTTGGATGGCATCACCAACTGGATGGACATGGGTTTGGGTAAACTCCAGGTGTTGGTGATGGACCGGGAGTCTTGACGTGCTGTGGTTCATAGGGTCTCAATAAGTCGGACACAACTGAGTGACTGAACTGAATTGAACTGGATAAAGTTATGTATTATGTTGGTATTACATTTAATTCTATTTTCATTTATATATCTCAGCTTCAAAATTTTTAGTAAGCATATATTCCTTTTATAATCATAACATATGTGTTACTTTTAAAGATATTTCATGATAAAATAAAAAGAGTTTATGTGCCTAAATATTAAAATATTAATATATCTGAGGATGGAGGAAAAATAAAATAGTTTTATGACAATTTAATCTCTGCACATTCAACTGATATTCTTGGAAACAAAATTTTTTTCATAGCTCTAATACACTTTATAAAATAAAACTTCTACCACTAATTCTTTCTGCTCTCTATGCTTCCTTGATTTATAAACTGAATATCATAGTTAAATTTAGTCTTTATTTAATTTTTAATTTAACAACATCCATGGTACGTTTTTATTTGATCATTTGAATCATTTCACATAGATTTTTTCAGTAATTTGCTTATTTTCACCTCTATCTATCCTGAGAGAGGTCTAAACAAGGGCAATCCAATGTGATTAGCACAACAGAAGCATCTATAAAATGTAGTCACAACACAAAAGGAGAAATTAAATTGTAAAAAAAAATATGAAGTTATCCAAATATATTCATAAGCATATGTGAGATTATAAGAATACATAGTTTTCCAGGATCAGATGTCAGAAAAACCCACCTTTTGGTGCTATCTTTGATTCCTTCTCATCTTTCATCCATCAGCCTCACCATCAACAAGCCATCATATTTGTTTATTCAGCTTTTCAAATATTTTCTTCTGTTAACTACTGACATTGCTTCCCATCAGTCCTTCTATGTCCTTGGCCTAAATAACAGTGACTGACTCCTAGCTGCCATGCTTGATATTAGCCTCTCTGTCCAATATTGCATCTCACTCTCATTGCACAAGAGTTAATTTCTTAAATAAGCATTTCACATGTTACTTAAAAAAAAAAAAGCAACACTACGCTCTATTATTCATACAGTAAACTCCAAAATGACTCCTAAAGTCTATTCAAACATGATCTCAAATAAATCTCCAACTTCTCTGTAGTAACAAACTCTGCCCCACCAACACATTATACCCTATGCATCTCTTGATTTCTTTCTATATAGTTCTACTGTTTCTTTGACCCTGCTCATCCTTGATCAATTCAGTTTAGTTCAGTCACTCAGTCATATCTGACTCTTTGCAACCCCACAGACTGCAGCACGCCAGGCTCCCCTGTCTATCACCAACTCCTGGAGCTTGCTCAAACTCATGTCCATCCAGTCGGTGATGCCATCCCACAATTTCATCCTCTGTCATCCCCTTCTCCTGCATCTTTCCCAGCATCAGGGTCTTTTCAAATGAGTCAGTTATCCACATCAGGTGGCCAAAGTATTGGAGTTTCAGCTTCAGCATCAGTCTTTTCAATGAATATTCATGACTGATTTCCTTTATGATTGACTGGTTGGATCTCCTTGCCTTCCAGGGGACTTTCAAGAATCTTTTCCAACACCACAGTCAAAAGCATGGTGGTGGTGGTTTAGTCGCTCAGTCATGTCCAACTCTGTGATGCCATGGACTGTAAACTGCAAGACTCCTCTCTGCATGAGATTTCCCAGGCAAGAACACTGGAATGGGTTACCATTTCCTTCTCCAGGGGATCTTCCTAACCCAGGGATCGAACCAAAGTCTCCTGAATTGGCAGGTGGATTCCTTACTGACTGAGCCACCAGAGAAGCCGCTCATGCTTAACCTCTGCCAATACAGCCCCATAGTTCCTTGGCCTCTTCTAAACTCCAGGTGAATTCTATCTCACCTGAGGTTCTTTAACACTAGCACTCCCTTTCCCATCTAAGAGAAATTTTAATAATACTTCTTTAATCTGCATTCCATCATCTTTTACAAAACTCTCATTGTAATATTGTTTATCTAAATATTATAGAGATATAAATTTATCTCAGTTATTACAAACTGACATTTTCTTCACTATGATATGAGCTCCTTCATGATGAGAATTATATTTCTTTGTATCTCCAACATCTAGTGTATAAAAAAGAAATGAATGTCTGAAACTTAAAGCTTCCAAATAATTCCTTTACTGTGTATAATATCTAATATCAAAACTATCTCATTCAGATTTTATTTGGTAATACATTCCTGGTTATGCATTCTTTTTGTATGACTCCACATTTTAAGTGCACACAAGTATAAAAAATACTGATTTTTCTCCATATTATATTCTATTTCTTACCCAATATGATTTAATCCACCATTAGATAAGTTAATTTCTGAATATCCTTGGATACATTCCTTTTCCAACAGCATAAAACTAGAATGGAGTTCTCATGTTATTTTAATTAGAATCTGTAAGACAGGCAGTGATGTGATTTTAAATACTTGTGCTACATGTAATAAAATATGTCTAACGGTTCCTTCTTTTTCAGAGCTGGTATCTCCAGCCCTCTCTAATACCCACTAAAACAAAAGATAAATATACAATGTATGTAGCATTATAAGTGAGAAAAAAAATGCTCCTGTAGGCTTTGAGAGTGCTTTTGAGGTTCCTACTTTTATCAAGGGAATAATTTTAAAAGATAGAAGAGTTAAATACAATCATCTAGAGATGCTTGGTTTTAGTGTTTAAAAAATTGAACTTATACATTTTCTGAAAATGACTTTTTATCAACCTAAACTCATTTCATTTCTTTTTTCTAATACATCAATAAGATAAAAGCTTATTTTTTTTAATCCACTTTAAAGCAACTATTTTTACCATGGATAACTGAAAGAAACATCAGATTCCTTGAAGTTCAAATTTTTTGTGAGGGAAAAGTTTTCTAAGGAATAGCATGTTTGAGTTTTCTTTTTTTTATTTGAAATTGAAAGGAAATAATAATTACTAAAAATTTGTATGAAAATTGCTGATGTATATTTTCATTATTTTTATTGCAGTGTCATAAAGAGGTGTTCAACTCGCTATGTAGTTACTTGAATTGACTGGATAAGAAGATTTAAAACTAAATTTGAGAAATTAGGCAGTAGTGTCAACAGAAATCATGCAGTGTGATGTAAAAAAAAATGTGGATTCTACTTTTGCAGCTAGTGGAATATTTTTATTCTTAACAAAGCACTATACTTCAGATTGACAAAATAATTGATTTTTCTTTATTATAAAAACACTTTAAAATTTATTTAAAATTTATTTTAAGATTAAAAATAGAAGCATTTATATTTAAGTTATGTGTCTCTCATGCCAACATCTTGAAGTCAAACCAGATAAAGGACAAAAAAAAATATTCCCTATCTTCCCTATTCCCATAGGGACTATCAGTTAATATCACCCAAAATTTTTTTCTTATTGGTTTTTCCTTCTAGCTCAAAGTTGGCAAGAGGAGTTATTGGTGTCTCTAAACCCATCATCTTTTTCTCTATTATTTTGTGACTTTCTGGCTATTAAATTGATGGACTATGTCCAATGCACACATGACTCTCCACTATTGCTTTCAGCTTGGCACCCACACAGGTTCCTAGGGAGCCGGCATATGAAGTATCTCTTGGAAGTATCTCTTCCTTAGCTAGTCCCAGTGGGATAACTCCAGGTTCCAGTGCCAAAACAGATGGGGAGAAGACTGCACTCAGTCTTCGTATAGTCTGTTAAACAAAAATAGTACAGTAGCAAAAACAACAAAAACCAAACATCTCTTTCAACTTACAGTAGAAAATAGACCTAAGTTTTAGGTCTCGACACAGCCCAAACTGTTCTCTCAAAAACTCTAGTGATACAACTGTTATTGTCCCTATTCTTGATTATATTCCACTTCTCAGCAGCAGGTACTTCTAAGAGAACAAGGCTTGACACTTGAGTGTCATAGTGTAAGTTTGAGATAACAGCCTGTTGAAGGCTGTTAACAGCATGGAACCAGACAATGTAGAGGGAGGACGGATATTCAAGGAATGGGAAATACCTGAACTTTGGTGGGGCTAAAGCTTAGTATGAAAAAAGGAAAAGGATGACAGAAGAAACTAGAGTAAATCAGGAACCAAATCTTGAAGAAGCTTGTAAGCCTTTTCATACTTCATGCTCAGCAACAGCTAACAGGTTAGGCTAGTACAAAACACAAAGCTCATATTAAGTTATAGAAAGGCCATTTTAGTTGCAGTGTTAAAAATGATTGATGGAAAAAGATGAGTTATCAGGTTGCTACTGTTAATCTAGATGACTGTTAATGATGGCTTGATCTATAGTAGAGTTTCTCAACCTTAGCACTCTTGATATCCTGGATTGGATAATCCTTTGCTATGGAGAGTGTCTTGTGCATTGAGAGATGTTTGGAAGTATCTATGGCTGTGCATGTGTGCTAAGTCACTTCAGTCATGTCCAACTCTGTGGGACCCTATGGACTGTAGCCGTCCAAGGTCCTCTGTCCATGGGATTCTCCACACAAGAATACTGGAGTGGGCTGCCATGCCCCTCTCCAGGTATCAATGGCTACTACTCACTAGATGCACTAGATGTCAATATCATTTCCACACCAAGTTTTGACAACCAAAAATGTCTCTAGTCTCTGTTAAATGTCCTATGTGAGCAAACACTTTCACCCCACTGCATGCCCCAGCTCCTTCTTCCCTTGAAAAACACTGATTGAAGAGTGTGGCAAAAAGGATACAGCAAAGAGGGAGACTAGAGTAGTAGTTAAAAGATTCTATCTGTGTCAACTATAAGGTGGTGATCTATTGGTTTCACAGTTTGAGGGAGAATAAAAAGGTGTATTTTATTTTCTACTAGGAATAATACAGACTGTTTTTTAATAGGTAGGTGAAGACATTGATTTACATGCTTGAAAAATAAGTGGTGGGCACATATATATAAAACACACCTATACATGAAATAGAGTATTTCAATATGAAATTGAGGAGCATCTCAACTACAGACATGACAGTGGAAACAGAATGAAGCCCAGTGGTAAAGGCTTTGTTGGCCCTCTGGAGAAATGAGTCAGACTTTTGTCAAGGGTCACTGTAATCTCTCTAATTTGAACAGCTAGATGTATTATATCAACACTGACTATTTTAGAAAAGTTAATAGAAATAGCAGATTTGGAGAATTATGAGTCACAAAATAGTAATTTTAGCTACACATTACCAACAATGTTCTGAATACAATTAACTTCTTTTTTGGAAAGTATATACAATTTTAGGCACATGATATGGAAAATCAAGGACAAAATATACTTTAATATTTTATAGAGAAGATGTGTACCATTTTTGATGTTATGGTACAATGTATTTATTTGTCCAATTAAGTAAAATGAAGATAAGCTGGAGAGGAAAAAGTTTGCAGGGTTAGAGCAGAGTAAAAACATGTGATTATTCTTGAGATGCTATGAGGAGAGCCTGTCCTTGTGATCTCAAACAGGATGTTTCTGCTATTATAAAAGACTATTCTATCAAGTCCTTATTAGGTATGTGAGCTTCATGTTTCCTACTTCTAATGGTAAAGGCAGGATATTGTTTGTCAAAAACCTACAATTTTTGCATGCCTATTCACTATTTTCACTATAAGCATAAAAAGGAAATTAAAGCTTAAAAAAAAACCTATTATTAGCCTAGCAAGAACTAAAATAGCATCTTTTATGGGACATTAAAAAATCTGAAGTTTTTTACATTTTTTTTTAAGAGAAAGTAATGTTGGCAAAGATTACTTAACCAGTAAAGGATACTTTCATATTCAGTCTGAAAATCTTCAAACAGTGATTTAAATAAAGTAAAGAATACTTGAACATACAGATTTCATTATTTAAACTTTTGGAAATTAAACTATAGCTTAAATTTTAGCAGGATTAGAGAATCTAGTGTTATACTAAATCTACTGTCCCACATCTAACAGAATTTTTTTTAATTTTTATTTTTATTTTGTTTTACTTAACAATACTGTATTGGTTTTGGCATACATATTTTTCTTTTATTTATGTTTAAGAAACAAGTGTTCAATATAAAATAGTCAGAAAATAATTAGCTAGTATTAACTATAGTTATCATTTGGCATATAGGTTTTCATATCTATACCGATATAAATATTTTCAAAACTGTAATTAACATGTTTCAATAACTTCATTACTTCCTTATATTTATTGGTCAATTTCCAGTAAATATATTTCATAATACTGTTGTGTTTTGAAAACAATTCGATAGCTGTTTTTGATTTTGTTTTTTAAATTTGATGACCAGTGTTTTTAAAGCCTGGATTATTTTTTTCCAGTTCTTTGAAATCAAACTTTACAAATGTTTTGGTCTCTCTATCTTTCTTTCAGAGATATTTTGCCCTTCCCATAGGTTATAAAATTATTTTTAAATTTTAAAGCAGCTTACATATTTAATTGGGCTTCCCAGGTGGCACTAGTGATAAAGAAACTGCCTGCAATACAGAAGATATAAGAGATGCAGTTTGGAACCCTGAGTCTGGAAGATCCCCTGGAGGAGGGCATGGCAACACACTCCAGGATTCTTGTCTGGAGAATCTCATGGACAGAGGAGCCTGATGAGCTGTGGCTTGCAAAGAGTTAAACATGACTGAAATGACTTACTTAGCACAGCATGACACATTTTTAATTACTAGGTATTTCAACACCATTATATAGATTAATGCTCTATTGGTATTTCTTCTTTAGTAAATGTCTTATACATATCTCTGTCCTTATTTCTATGGAGTGCTTTTTAAAAATTGATTACTTTGGTTCCTTTTATGTTTAATATGTTGCTGTTCATCACATATGACACTATTTTTTTTGTAGCTTAAGATTTATTTTTTACTAAACCATTTAAGATTATTTTGCAGTCAAATCCATTATTGCATTTCCTTGCAACATATTTTGTGCTTTTGAAAGCCATCTTAAAAGAAAAATTTCTTTTATGTTATAATATACTTACAATTTCATTTTAACATTTAAGTCATTAACTTATTTTTGGTTTCAGCCTAAGGAAAATTGGGTTCACATACCAGCTTTGCTCATTGTTAATTCAAAGTTTGGGCAAGTTCAGTGATCTTTAGGTCTCCTCATTTTTAAAAGAATGTTGATAGTTTCTAGCTCATTAGGTGCTTGCAGGGATTGAATTAGATAATTCATACAAATGGTTTAATAGACTTCCTGCTGATAGTAAATAATAAGTGATGATAAGGAAGTCTTATGGACTCATACTTAAAAAGAATGTATGTAGGTATAGATCATTTATATATAGAGAGACATCGAAACATCTATAATTTGCCAAAGATTTACTTAGATACAGAAATTTAATTATTTGGATAACAAAGAGCTACTGTCACAACATGAATGAATATGGGCTTGAAATCAGTTTCATTAAAATAATTTGGTTGCATTTGGAATAAAATATCAAATTAAGCAGTGCTCATGAATACTGGACATAGAGAATTCCTGTGCATGGGAGTTGCTTGGACTTTGAAGTTTTAATTCTTTGTTCTACTCTTTTTAATGAAATGATTCAATAAATAATGAAAAGTTAACAGTGATGGCAGATCAACAAGCAAAGATAAACACAAAAACGATGCAAGACAGTGTTCCTGTTCAATATCTTTCAAGAGCTTCAGATTTAGATTATTTCTAGGCATCCAGGCATCTGAGCTATCATCAGGAATATCTAAATTGCTTTCTTACAGGTACTGTAAAGCACTCTCTTTACTTTATCTACACATTTTAGATGGCACCTCATTGAATTTCTCCTAGCCAATTTACTTTCTGCAAAGCTCACATTTCTCTTACAATAGAGAAATTTCTTCAGCTTTACTCTTTTAACTTTAGTCTAATAGCATGGAGGCTTTCCTTAAGTTTCACTGTCAGCAGAACAGCACAAACTTAACATTTATGTGATCCACTTTTAACTAAATAGCAGAAGCAGGAAGTGTAATGCCAAGGGCAATGTGGGTATTAATTTTCTCTATGGCTTACACAATTACTTGAATGCACCCCCAAAGAAAACTAATATATTGATCAAGCCTAAAAATTAGCCTTAATTTACATAAAACCATAGCATGAATTACTTGTATGCTGTAGAAAAATAGGTTTCAGCAAAAATAACCTATAAGAATTTCGAATTCAGACTCATCTGGCACACAAAACATGAAAACTATTAAAGTAATATGAGACACAAATGCCAATCTTATAAAAATTATTTTAATTTGAAAAATTCAATTTAATTGTTTCTAATATTGCTACTATTTAACACATTTTATCCAAGTATATAATATGTAGAGTTCTAAAACAGAAAACTGGAAATAAAATAAATTTGCCAATAGTACCAAGTCCCATTGAATCTCCTTCCAGACTTTCTCCACACACAAGGACACTCATACACACAAACACACACACTCATAAACAAACACAATGCCGTTCTACATGTTCAATTTTGTTATTTCCCTTTTTCATTTAATATTAAATTATTAAGACAATTTGCTGGTGAATCAGTGGTTAGGATTCCTTGCTTCCACTACAGGGAGCATGAGTTTGACTCCTGGTGGGGGAATTAAGATCTCATATGTCACAAAAAACGGTCAAGAAAAAAAAAAAACACAGATTATCAAGATATTTTCTTGTCATGCTCTAAATTCAACAAATATCTGTTAAGCAACTACAACTTGCTACAGCAATATGTTAATTCATTTGTAAGCAAAAAATTATAGAACAGTAATCCATGGTCCATGAGATCACAAGAGTTGGACACTACTGAGCACACATACACACACATTTTATTCTTAGTAAATGTTGACATATTGACAGAGATAAATGACTTGTTAAATGTATCCTGAATCATTAATAATGATATTTATTAAACTCTGTTCTTATTAAATGTATACTATTGCCTATTAGCCAATTAATTTAGTTGATATAAATATATAATTTATAAATAATTATTAAAGCTTCATAACTTAGATAAATAACAAATTATGGTCAAAATTATCAATAGTAAGAAATTAACTAAAGACCTTCTATTCAGTTCAGTTTAGTTCAGTCACTCAGTCGTGTCTGACTCTTTTCGATCCCATGAATCGCAGCACGCCAGGCCTCCCTGTCCATCACCATCTCTCGGAGTTCACTCAGACTTGCGTCCATCGAGTCCGTGATGCCATCCAGCCATCTCATCCTCTGTCGTCCCCTTCTCCTCCTGCCCCCAATCCCTCCCAGCATCAGAGTCTTTTCCAATGAGTCAACTCTTCGCATGAGGTGGCCAAAGTACTGGAGTTTCAGCTTTAGCATCAAGACAAATTTGTAACTGAAATATTATGCAATAAGAGGAATACTACTTTCCAGTTAATATATGTTGTGTTAATATCTTACTTGAATAGCTATTAATTGTATTAATTTAATTTAATTATTTGACAGTCCCTCTTATTTGCACTCAGCTCTGCCCAGAAATAATCAAAACTATAGTAGGCTCCATCGCATCTACACTCATGAAATCTGACACTGGAAATACAATACTATCTCTTGTAAGCACACTGAAGTGATCCATACCTTCTTTAGTTGCAAAGAATTTATGTCACAATACACACTTGAAATTGCAGAAATCTTTCTATGAAATTTTAGCTTTCTAGGAGAAAATCCAGTCCTTCTGTGATTTCATTTATCTCCTCAACTTGTGGAATCTGCATCATCTCAGGGGATCCTCAAATATTTGACCAAGTGTCATTTTTGCCACAGGTCTTTTGTTCCATGTAAAGTTATTCTATTTATTATGCACTGTTCTTCAAAAATAATGTAGTTATACAATTAGGGAAGTTGTGGTACATATGCCCAATGGAATACTATTCAGCTATATAAAAAATAAAACACACATCTGAGTCACTTCTAATTAGGTAGATGAAACTGGAGCCTGTTATACAGAGTGAAGTAAGTCAGAAAGAAAAACACCAATACAGTATATTAATGCATATATATGGATTTTAAAAGATGGTAAAGATGACCCTGCATGCAAGACAGCAAAAGAGACAGATATAAAGAGCAGACTTTGGGACTCTGTGGGAGAAGGCAAGATTGGGATGATTTGAGAGAATAGCATTGAAACATGTATATTACCATATATGAAATAGATGACTAGTCTAAGTTTGATGCCTGAAACAGGGTACTCAAAACCAGTGCACTGGGAAAAGCCAGAGGGATGGGATGGTGAGGGAGGTGTGAGGGAGGTGTGAGGGAGGTTTGGGATGGCGATACTCATGTACACCCATGGCTGATTCATGTCAATATACGGCAAAAAACCACCACAATATTGTAAAGTAATCAGCCTCCAATTTAAAAAAATATAGATATAGATATATAAAACTTTATTCAGGCTTAGGCTGTCTTATCTTGACTTTGTAAAAGTGATACCAATATAAAATATTAAACTAAAGAAAAAAAAAAAGATGGCTATCAGGAGAAGAGGATTAAGACAAAAATGGATTTTTTACTTAATAACAAAAGTTATTCTAGACAAATTTCCTAAGATTCTGTTAAAATGAATTCACAGTAACTAAAAGGTGAGTTAAAATTTAGTAACAAAACAACTTAAACATATGCATTGCTTGAGAAGACCTTAGTTTACCTAAAAGAAATGGCCTTTAATTTTTTCAATAGCAGAATTATTTTAAGATCAGAATCTCTTACATATTCATATTTATTTTTATGGTCTTTTTCAGTAACTGTCACTCTATCAAGTGAAGTAGCTGGAAATAGTTTTATCTTTTCCTACATATTTAGCATTAATTTCCATCCATGATTATATGTAATGCAAAGTTGTTCCAAGAGGATTGTGAAAGTTAAATTCAATTAATCTCACAAAAGCTCAGCAATAAGGGAATTTCAGATGCTACTGACAATGTGGTTTCCTAATGACACTAATTTGATAGGTGATATTACAGATCTATGGCATAGACTACACTAACCAGCAATGATGTCTGCTTCCTGGTGTTCATGGTTTTGTCTGATACTCTCTTTGTGAGTGTGATTGGCTTCTATGACCTGTTCCTAACATACAATATGAAGTGATGGTGAGGGGCAATGGTGAGGGGGCAAAGGTGAGGGGGCAATGGTGAGGGGATGGCTCTGCCACATTTAGGTTCCATTTTATATCAAAGGTGAAAACGTGAAAGAATGTTACTCCTGTCACCATGTTACATGATTCTCCACCTCAGTAAAGCTGTTCTTTCTCTCTGTTGACCTTAAAGAAGCAAGCAGACACTTTGTGAATTGCCTATGGTGAGGTTTCTATGGCAAAGCACCATGGGCTGTCTATAGGAGCTGAAGATTCAAGCTGTACAGCCATAAGGAAATGAATTCAGATAGCAACCAGATAGAACTGAGAAGGGGACTTTTTTCTCCTCTCAGCCTCCAGATGATACTGTAGCTTGGCTGACACTTCTACTATGAGACCTTGAGCAGAGGACGTGGCTAATATGTGTCCAGAATCTTGACCCATGGAAATTTTGAGATAATAAATGTTCATAGTTTTAAGCCATTAAAAATATTTTTAATTTTTCAAAAGCCACTTCTAAGTGACTAAACAGAAGTAAAATGTGAGTTATATTTTTATTAAAAAACAATACAAAGAAAAAGGGAAATTTAATTTTAGTAATAAATATTATTTGTATACTACCTTTAATATATATATTAAATGTCTATATGCACTTAATATATATATTAAATATATACCTTTATATGTATACATATACCATATATATATATATATATATATATATA
>SJYV01050548.1:197695-210359 GCA_006410875.1 Neotragus pygmaeus
GGAAACAGTGGCTATTTTTCTGGGCTCCAAAATCACTGCAGATGGTGATTGCAGCCATAAAATTAAAAGACACTTACTCCTTGGAAGGAAAGTTATGACCAACCTAGATTATATATTAAAAAACAGAGACATTACTTTGCCAACAAAAATCCATCTAGTCAAGGTTATGGTTTTTCCAGTAGTCATTTATGGAAGTGAGAGTTGAACTATAAAGAAAGCAGAGTGGCAAAGAATTGATGCTTTTGAACTGTGGTGTTGGAGAAGACTCTTGAGAGTCCCTTGGACTACAAGGAGATCAGCCAGTCCTTTCTAAAGGAGATCAGTCCTGGGTGTTTATTGGAGGGACTGATGTTGAAGCTGAAACCCCAGTACTTTGGCCACTTGATGCGGAGAGGTGACTCATTGGAAAAGACCCTGATGCTGGGAAAGATTGAAGGCAGGAAACGAAGGGGATGACAGAGGATGAGATGGTTGGATGGCATAACTGACTCAATGGACATGGGTTTGGGTGGACTCCAGGAGTTGGTGATGGACTGGGAGGCCTGGCATGCTGCAGTTCATGGGGTGGCAAAGAGTCAGACGCGACTGAGCGACTGAACTGAACTGTTCACAAATTGTACTTTGAGAAAGTAATAGTGATAGAAGTCAATGGGGACTAGGTGAGGTAAGCAGTATAGTATGGCTTGTGTTAATATCTAAAATTCATATAGATATTATATAACCCAAATTCTTATCACAAAAGATAAAATTTTGGTCCTAAATACCTTATTCCTGGAAAAATATAGAAAAGAAATAAGCAAATTCCAAAGAGGAGACCATGCCCATATCTCATGCAGAAAAATAACATTGTGCTTTAAGTCAATCCATCCTTATAGGAAATATATTAGCAGAGAGGAAATATGAGTTTTGCCTAGTGTTTGAAGTGTACACACAAACCAAGGAAGGCATTCTTAGAGCCCACATTCACAAGAAGGAAGCCAATACAATCAATTTGCAAGTGGATGGACCCAAACTCTTCTGGAAGTTGCCTTGGGTATTATTTAAAACATATGGGATATGCAGTAACTGTATTAACTAAATCACTCTATTTCAAGGGCAATCTGGCATCCTTGGCAATATGCCATCCAACTCAAGTGCTGCAGTAGCTGCTCTTCTAATGCATCCAATCTGCTGTGTCTACTAAAAAGTCAGTTGCTAGAACTTGTACCTGGTATCAGCTAGAGTATTAACTTTCTGATTGCTAGGAAATGTCAGAGCCTTGTGAGCCAAGAGATGGAAGATAGAATTGCCTGAAGTTCTTACAAATAAATCCAAATAACTTTCTGTATATCTTGATCAGATAAAGGCTTATTTATGATCATCCACCCCTACTATAGAATAGCCCAAAGGTCAATGCAAAAGATTAATGGTCTGGGTTCAAGATGGATCAAACCACTGAGTTCAGACACTGGCTGCTGTGAGTCATTCCTATTTCCAACCAGATGGTGCCACTGTTGGGCTGAGTAGTAACTCAAGTTCAAGTGGGTAGGTTGCACCATCTAGACCCACCTGTATACTAGGTATCAGCAGAAATTGTACCCCCTCCCTGTCCAGACACTTCAGAGGCCATCATAGGAATAAGGGTGGGGGCCTTTATAGGACCTACATATTCTGCAGGATCTAGTAACTGCTGCATTTCTGGAGACATGCAAGTGGACATGGTACACCTTTGTTGCAATAGACAGTCACTTAGTTAAAGTGAGAGTTTGAGCTATGGCAGAGGTGGGTGGAACATATTTGTAATCCATCCTTTGATAGGAAGGGAAGTTCTTAACAGGACACGGTTTTCCTTGGTGAGAGGCTCTACCTATAGGAACACTGTGTGCATTGTTAGGAGCTGTTGTTCTATGGAGTTATACCCCCTCTACCCCATAGGTTATACAAAGGAGGTTTAATGTATGGTTGTGTTTAATGATTATCCAGTCCTATTTTACCAAATTTCATCCTGCCCAATTCTTCACTTGAGTTACTTTTTCCCCCTCTTTGACATGAAGAGCAAATTTCACTGCTTTGAAATTTGGATAATCCTTTCTTATATCAATATTTTTAATATACATTTATTTTAAAGGGAGTGAAGTGGGAGAAATAATGAGATGTTGAAATTAGAAGAATTATACTTTAAAATTCCAGAGACTGAAAAGCTGGACAGTAAATTTGAAAGAATTTTGAAACTTACAGACTGTAAATTTCTGAAGCATTGGTCAGAATGCTGTAAGCTGTCAACAGAGAGCTCACTTTTGATTATACTAAAGTCAGAGATTCTGTTTAATTCCCTAAACAAACAAACCAAAAAACAAAATCAGTGGAAATGGCAGTTTTCCCCCCTTCAAGTAGTTCTTCTATTCTCATTAGTTCTTTAGATACCAGAAGAATAGAACTGCACAAAATCAGAAAAATGTTTAGATTTTCTAAACCAGTTAAATATAAGTGGAGCAAACAAATGAAAAAGGAAACTTTTGCATATCTACTCATTTGTTTCTGCATCATGATGAATATTGACAGAAAAAGATTATATGCATAATATTTTATCTCTAAGACAAGATATTTTTTCCTACTTGAACAGGAGAAATTTTTGTGATAGTACATTTATAGAAGTTTATAAATTTTTTAAATTTTATAATTAAAGGCAAGTATTAATAATATGAATATTTAAAAATATTTAAAAATAAAATTTATTTCTCAAATCATACTTTAATACTTATTTTAAACATATAAGTTTTGTAAATTGCCAACATCCATTGGATCTTCAAAAAAGCAAGAGAGTTCCAAAAAAATATCTATTGCAACTTTATTGACTATGCCAAAGACTTTGACTATGTGAATCACTGTAAACTGTGGAAAATTTTGAAAGAGATGGAAATACCAGATCACCTGGCCTGTCCCCAGAGAAATCTACATGTAGGTCAGGAAGCAACAGTTAGAATTGGACATGGAACAACAGACTGGCTCCAAATAGGAAAAGGAGTATGTCAAGGCTGTATATTGTCACCATGCTTATTTAATTTCTATGCAGAGTACATCATGAGAAAGGCTGGGCTGGAAGAAGCACAAGCTAGAATCAAGATTGCCAGGAGAAACAGCAATAACCTCAGATATGCAGATGACACCACCCTTATGGCAAAAAGTGAAGAGGAACTAAAAAGCCTCTTGATGAAAGTAAAAGAGGAGAGTGAAAAAGTTGGCTTGAAGTACAATATTCAAAAAACTAAGATCATAGCAAAAAGTCCCATCATTTCATGGCAAATAGATGGGAAAACAGTGGAAACAGTAGCCTACTTTATTTTAGGAGGCTCCAAAATCACTGCAAATGGTAACTGTAGCCATAAAATTAACAGACTCTTGCTCCTTGGAAGGAAAGTTATGACCAACTTAGACAGCATATTAAAAAACTGAGACATTACTTTGCCAACAAAGGTCTGTCTAGTGAAGGCTATTGTTTTTCCAGTAATCAGTTATGGATGTGAGAGCTGGATGGTAAAGAAAGCTGAGCACCAAAGAATTGATGCTTTTGAACTGTGATATTGGAAAAGACTCTTGAGAGTCCCTTGGACTGCAAGGAGATTCAACCAGTCCATCCCAAAAGAGATTAGTCCTGGGTGTTCATTGGAAGAACTAATGTTGAAGCTGAAACCCCAGTACTTTGGNCACAGTTCAAAAGCATCAATTCTTCAGCGCTCAGCCTTCTTCACAGTCCAACTCTCACATCCATACGTGTCTACTTAACCTCCAAAGTCACCCTGCTTTATATACCCTTTTTTTTTCCTATGAAAAGTAAAATATGACTCATAAAATAATGAATAAGTTTATAGTGAATTTCAACTGGGTCATGGAAGCAGGCTGAATGTGAATGGCTTGAGTATAGGAAGTAATGAATTTCTAAGGTCAATTTACTTTAAGCAATAGAGAATCAGCATAAGATATAGCAGAGGCTAGCAGGGGTTAGCAGAGAACTTTTCAATTTAATCAATCAAAAGTCTTTAAACATATGCACACAATAGACTGTGCTACATATTAAGGATATGTATGTTGGTGAGGAAACAATAATCAGTATGTTAAAAGTAATTTGAATCTACAGTTAAACAAGGAGTTAGCTAATGCTATGTTAGTACAGGATGTTACTGGATACAGAGAAATGGCATTCCAAGGTTGCATGTCCAAGGAAGTTTCAAGAAGGAACATTTAAAATGAAGCCTGAACATCAATCAGGAGCTAGCCTGAAGTACAGAAAGGGAGGTAAGAGCAGATTAATATGTTGAAGGTAAAATTAAAAGATGAAGCAGAGCATGATACAAGTCAGAAACAGTACCAAATGATAGGAATCTATAACTCATTCAAGAGGTAATTGAAAGAAAAATTCCAGGTACCTTTTCTTTCTTTTCTTTTTTTTTAATCTATTTAATTTTTCTAAATGAAGGATAATTGCTTTACAGAATTTATTTTGGTTTCTGCCAATCATCAACATGCATGTCCAAGTATCTATCTATAATGGGCTTTTAAAATTAGCTTAAGAAGTTTAGGATTTAGGGAGATCCCTGGTGATTTAGTGGGTAGGATTTCAGGCTTCACTGCCATTGTCTGAGTTTAACTCTTGGTCACGCAACTGAGATCCCACAAGTTGTGTGACTAAAAAGAAAGAAAAATAAAAGGAGAAGTTTAGAGTTTATTCTGAGAGAAACACGAGCTATCTATATTTTTAAAAAGAAAATGACTTGCAATATTATAACTTTGACATAGTAAGTGATGAAGTAAAATTTTTCAAATAGTAAAAACAAGATACATTGACAAAAATATAAAATAAATCTATATCAAACAAATTTTAACTTATTAATCAGTGAGGGTAACAATAAGATACCATCATAACTGATTCTAGTAAATTTATTTTAGCATTCTTAACCATTTAGTTGGATGATCACCTTAGTCCTTCCCTTGGCCCAACTCAGAAAGTACTATTTCTCTTCATATATTAGGATAATGCAAGCCAAAATTAATTTGCTAATAGATAAAAACTGTTAATTACTTCTTTGGCAAAAAGCATACACGTAAGATTAAGAGTTGGACATGACTAACACTTCACTTGACGGTCAAGAATTTTTTGCATTGTTGTTTATTTCAGGAAGTTAATTTCATCTTTATTGAATTTATAAAATAGACTAGTCAAAACAAAGTCAGTCAAAAACTGAAGTTCAAGCCCTATAGAATCAATTAGCTCCAGAGGTTCTGCAAAAAAACAGTCAGAAAGAGGCTCAGTAGTCTTTTTTACAAATATTCAAGTTTTTGATAATATTTCTGGGCATATTCAACTAAAAACTCATGGTGGCCTGAGTAAATGTGGTAAGAAAAATAAAATTAAGCAGATTGACCTGAGACTGTCCAAAGGTATATTTAGCAAAATTAATAAGATGAGGGACTAAATATCTCTTTAAGAAAATTAGAGATAAAGAGGGAATATTTCATGCAAAAATGAGCACAATAGAGAACAGAAATGGTATGCACCTAACAGAAGCAGAAGATATTAAGAAGAGGTGGCAAGGATGCAAAAAAGAACTAAACAAAAAAGATCTTCATGACCCAGATAAACATAATGTTGTGATCACTCACCTAGAGCCAGACACCCTGGATGTGGAGTTAAGTGGGCCTTAGGAAGCATCACTATGAACAAAGCTAATGGAATGGAATGCCAGGGGAGCTATTTCAAATCCGAAAAGACGATGATGGGAAAGTGCTGCACTTAATATACCAGCAAATTTGGAAAGCTAAGCAGTGGCCACAGGTCTGTTTTCATTCCAATCCCCAAGAAAGGCAATGCCAAAGAATGTTCAAACTACCACACAGTTGTACTCATCTCACACACTAGCAAAGTAATGCTCAAAATTCTCCAAGCCAGGCTTCAACAGAACGTGGACTGTGGCCTTCCAGATGCTCATGTTGAATTTAGAAAAGGCAGAGGAACCAGAGATCAAATTGCCAACGTCTGTTGGATCATCTAAAATACAAGAGAATGCCAGAAAAACATCTAAACATCTACTTTTACTTACTGATTACACCAAAGCCTTTGGCTGTGTGGATCACAACAAACTGTGAAAAATTCTTCAAGAGATGGGAATGTCATACCCCTGACCTGCCTCTTGAGAAATCTATATACAGGTCAGGAAACAACAGTTAAAACTGGACATGGAACATCAGACTGCTTCCAAATAGGGAAAGGAGTATGCCAAAGCTGTATGTTCTCACCTTATTTATTTAACTTCTCTGCAGAGTACACAATGTGAAATGCTGGGCTATATGAAACACAAGTTGGAATCAAGATTGCCAGGAGAAATGTTAATAACCTCAGATATGCAGATGATACCACCCTTATGGAAGAAATTGAAGAAGAACTAAAGAGCCTCTTGACGAAGGTGAAAGATGAGAGTGAAAAAGTTGGCTTAAAGCTCAACATTCAGAAAACTAAGATCATGGCACCCAGTCCCATCACTTCATGGGAAATAGATGGAGAAACAGTGGAAACAGTGTTTGACTTTATTTTTTGAAATCCAAAATCACTGCTGATGGTGACTGCAGCCATGAAGTTAAAAGATGTTTACTCATTGAAAGGGAAGTTATATCCATTGGAAGGGAAGTTATATCCAACCTAGACAGCATATTGAACATTACTTTGCCAACAAAGCTCCATCTAGTCAAGGCTATGGTTTTTCCAGTAGTCATGTACGGACAGAATTGATGCTTTTGAACTATGATATTGGAGTAGACTCTTGAGAGTCCCTTGGACTGCAAGGAGATCCAACCAGTCAATCTTAAAGGAAATCAGTTCTGGGTGTTCATTGGAAGGACTGATGCTGAAGCTGAAACTCCAGTATTTTGGCCATCTGATGCATAGCACTAACTCACTGGACAAGACCCTGATGCTGGGAAAGATTGAGGGTGGGAGTAGAAGGGGATGACAGAGGATGAGATGGTTGGATGTCATAATCAGTGCAATGGACATGAGTTTGAGTAAACTCCTGGAGTGGGTGGTAGACAGGGAGGTCTGGCATGCTGCAGCCTGTGGCTTCACAGAGTCAGACATGAGTGAGCAACTGAACTGAACTGAACTGATCTAAATGTGTTAGTTTTCTATATATACATACATGCTCATATGCTCAGTTGTTTCTGACTACTTGTGACCCCATGGACTGTAGCACAGAATGTACATTGCAGATGGCTGAAATTCATATGAAAGGAATTATTTATGTGAGTTCTGACTTTTTCATCTTCCCACACAAGGAAAAGCTCTAAATTCATTAATTTGAGGTATTTAGTTTTCTTTAATTGACAGTGGTCTTTTGATGTTCCAACAACCTGGTCATTATTGCAAGAACTCCTATATATCCTGCATCTTCTCTTACCTATTCTGAACTGTTGCTCAGAGCTATCTGAGACATTGGGTCCTGGGGTTGAATACTCAGTTTTGCCTGCCAAATAAAACATAATTTTCAGCTTTAGGTTGTGCTTTTATTTATTTTTTTAGTCTATATCGCATTACTGAGAAAAGTTTTGGAAATTGCAAAAGTTTTTGCAAACTATTTCTACCTTAATAAGTTAGGAGAAGTGAGAGAATTTGAAAGAACTGTGAAAAAAAATTTTGAGTGGTATATTCAGTATCTTCTGACTGTTAATTTAAACAAAATATAAACATGTTCCAGTTTAGATGGTCACTTGAAGTAGTACTAAAATCAAAAGAAGTTATGCCATGTCTGAAACTGACACAACACTGTAAATCAATTGTACTTCAGTTTAAAAAATGATAAAAAATGTTGTGCCAGTGGCAATCTGCCATAATTCTCAATATGCACTCATTTATACCTATGGCTGCAGATGGTAGAGAATAATTGAGAGGAAAATAGATTCATGAATAAGGAAATTTTGAGAGCTGAAGATTCTCAAAAAGACATTGTATGACATAAATGCTAAAATATTGCTTGATAATTTCTTTAATTTATATTTCTAGAAATGTCAATTACTTCTTAAGTCATTCTCCTATCTCCATTCTATCCCATTATACTTTCATGTCAGCTTAACAATTAACAGAATTTTTAGTATGGTTTCTAATATAACACATCTGTTAAAGACATTCAGGTCAATTCAGTCACTCAATCATATCTGACTCTTTGCAACCCCCATGAACTGCAGCATGCCAGGCCTCCCTGTCCATCACCAACTCCCAGAGTCCAATCAAACCCATGTCAATTGAGTCGGTGATGCCATCCAACCCTCTCCTTCTCTGTTGTCCCTTTCACCTTCTATCCTCAATCCTTCCCAGCATCAGGCTCTTTTCCAATGAGTCAGCTAGTTGCATCGGGTGGCCAAAGTATTGGGGTTTCAACTTCAACATCATTCCTTCCAGTGAACACCCAGGACTGATTTCCCTTAGGATGGACTGGTAGGATCTTCTTTTAGTCCAAGGGACTCTCAAGAGTCTTATCCAACACCACAGTTCCAAAGTATCAATTCTTCAGGGCTCAGCTTTCTTTATAGCTCAACTCTCACATTCACACATGACCACAGGAAAAACCATAGCCTTGACTAGACGTACCATTGTTGGCAAAGTAATGTCTCTGCTTTTCAATATGCTGTCTAGGTTGAATATAACTTTCCTTCCAAGAAGTAAGTGTCTTTTAATTTCATGGCTGCAGTCACCATCTGCAGTGATTTTGGAGCCCCCCAAAATAAAGTCTGACACTGTTTCCCCATCTATTTCCCATGAAGTGATGGGATTGGGTGCCATGATCTTCATTTTCTGAATGTTGAGTTTTAAGCCAACTTTTTCACTTTCCTCTTTCACTTTCATCAAGAGACTTTTTAGTTCCTCTTCACTTTCTGCCATAAGGGTGGTGTCATCTGCATACCTGAGGTTATTGATATTTTTCCCAGCAATCTTGATTCCAGCTTGTGTTTCTTCCAGTCCAAAATTTCTCATGATGTACTCTGCATATAAGCTAAATAAGCAGGGTGACAACATACAGCCTTGACATACTCCTTTTCCATTTGGAACCAGTCTGTTGTTCCATGTCCAGTTCTAACTGTTGCTTCCTGACCTGNTGGGCTGGTATTCCCATCTCTTTCAGAATTGTCCACAGTTGATTGTGATCCACACAGTCAAAGGCTTTGGCATAGTCAGTAAAGCAGAAATAGGTGTTTTTCTGGAACTCTCTTGCTTTTTCTATGATCCAGGGGATGTTGGCAATTTGATCTCTGGTTCCTCTGCCTTCTCTAAAACCAGCTTGACCATCTGGAAGGCCACAGTCCATGTATTGCTGAAGCCTGGCTTGGAAAATTTTGAGCATTACCTTACTAGCATGTGAGATGAGTGCAATTGTGCGGTACTTTGAGCATTCTTTTGCATTGTCTTTCTTTGGAGTTGGAATGAAAACTGACCTTTTCCAGTCCTGTGGCCACTGCTGGGTAAGATCCACTTGACTTTACCCTCCAGGGTTCTGGCTTTGAATGAACACAACATCATGGTTATCTGGGTCATTATGACCTTTTTTGATACAGTTCTGTGTATTTTGCCACCTCTTCTGAATATCTTCTGCTTCTGTTATGTTGATACCATCTCTGTCCTTTATTGTGCCCATCTTTGCATGAAATGTTCCCTTGGTATCGCTAACTTTCTTGAAGAGGTCTCTAGTCTTTCCTATTCTATTGTTTTCCACTCTTTCTTTGTATTGTTCACTTAAGATAGCTTTCTTATCTGTCCTTGCTATTCTTCAGAAGTCTCTATTCAGATGGGTATATCTTTCCTTTTCTCCTTTACTTTCACTTCTCTTCTTTTCTTAGCCATTTGTAAGGCCTCCTTAGACAACCATTTTGCCTTCTTATATTTCTTTTCCTTGGGGATGATTTTGATCACTGCCTGCTGTAAAATGTTTTGAACCTCCATCCATAGTTCTTCAGGTACTCTATCAGATCTGATCCCTTGAATCTATTGGTCACTCCCACTGTATAATCATAATTTATATTATTTAGGCCATACCTGAATGTACCAGTAGTTTTCCCTACTTTCTTCAACCAATCTGATTTTTGCAATGAGGAGACCAGGTATGGTCTCAGTTTAAAGACTGTGGGTGTAAGTCTCAATCTGACTTATGTGGTTTCATCTTTATACACATTAAACAAACATCTTACAGAATGTTGATATCAAGATTAAAAAAATACAAAGAATTGCCAAAAATTCATTTCAATTATGATATACTGCTTTTTTTTACAAATAAATTAGTAGAATCAGAATTATAATAGTAAAATTATAAACAGTTGAGGATAATCACAGAACTTAGAAAAGACAAAAACATGCAAAATGTACTCTTGTGGAAGTCTTCAGCATCTCTCCATTAAAAAAGATAATAAGCCCTCATAAGTGTGTTGAGTAAAGAGATCTTTTTTTTTTTTTTTTGAGATTTCTTTCCTGGGTATACTCCTCTGTGTTTATTGCATGTGTTTTCACTTCCAACACTCATCACTAATCTTGGCCTGCTTTAAGACTTGTCCTTAAGTATCAGAATACTACAAGTTTATTTCTATGAATGACTGTTTTCCATGATTATGCTCTTCATATTTATACCTGTTTATTGGATAATGAAAATGGTCAATTGATGTTTAAAAATGACGTTCTTCATTTTTTTGTATCTTGAGTTTTGATGTCTTTTCTTTCTTGGTGGATACATTCTGTGTGTGAGAACAGCATGTTCTGCTGTTGCTTACAACAAGAAAAAGATAGCGTTTTCTTGATGAGAAGACCATTCTCTAATTAAAGAATAAACTGAGATGAATAAACCATTATATTACCTGGTACAGTGTATTACTTTATATGCATTAAACAATGGAAATTACAGATTATCCTTTATATATCAGTAAAGTGAACATAGTAAATTCTCAATGAATGCTATTGCTATTATTCTTTATTATTATTCTGTAGTAATGTTTTACTAGGAAAAATGTGAGTGATGTGTTCTCTTTAGGGAATAAACTCTTCAATAGAAGATATTATATATTTCTCTTTTTAAAAATGGTGTAGTTCAGGGACCACATTCTTGTCATTATAATGCACATACATTTCTTCTTTAGTCTTTTTTTGTTTTTTATCCCCACTTCTGACACCTCCCCTCCAAAGGCAGGTACTCTAAAATATTTAATATATGTTCTTAACTTATGTGTATCTTTGTAAAATAAGTAGTGATAATTTGCATTTTTGTATGTTTACAAATAATGCTAAGGCCTTGCATTATTTTTTCCTGTTTTACACATTCAGCAATTTGAGCTTTCTGTTGCTGCATATCTATTGATGATTATTGTTACATTGTTTCCATCACGTGAATTCAGCACATTTCTTCTAACCATTTCGCTGCTAACAGATACTTGCTGCTGCTACTGCTAAGCCGCTTCAGTTGTTTCCGACTCTGTGATCCCATAGATGGAATCCAACCCAGGCTCCCCCATCGCTGGGATTCTCCAGGCAAGAGTACTGGAGTGGGTTGCCATTTCCTTCTCCAATGCATGAAAGTGGAAAGTGAAAGTGAATTCGCTCAGTTGTGTCAGACTCTTAGCGACCCCATGGACTGCAGCCCACCAGGCTCTGCCACCCATGGGATTTTCCAGGCAAGAGTACTGGAGTAGGGTGTCATTGCCTTCTCTAATGGATACCTAGTTATCTCCAGAGACATTGAAAATAAGGATGATGTGGGGTGAGGGGTGGGAGTGGGGTTCATGTTTGGAAGCTCATGAACACCCATGGCAGATTCATGTCAATGTATGCCAAAACCAATACAGTATTGTAAAGTAAAATAAAGTAAAAACTAAAAAAAAAAAGAAAATAACTTCTTAATCAGTGATGCTCTTCTCTTAACAGAAATCTTTATTTGGATAGAATTCAACATAATTTTAATCTTATAAAGGTCTGTTCTTTTGGTAATAAGTTTTTCTATTACTGTTGTATACAAATATTGTTTCTTCTTTATTATTTTTATTAATTATTCTGAATCCTCCTTTATAAATGGTTTAATATCTAGGCCTGGGTTTATTGCTTTTCTCCATTGAAATTTAGTTGTTCCAGTTCCATCTACTAACAATGTGGCATTTCTTCCTGTATAGCACCATGGTTATCATATATCAAGTACTCGTATAGACATGGGATTGCCTCTTCACATTATTATTATTATTATTTTTGCATTGATCTGAGGCATTGATTTGATTGATTGATTTGGAGAAATTGAATGATTTTATTTCTATAAATTTTTAATATAATGCTATATTAAGCCAATCATTTTTCTTTTATCCTTTTTCAAAGTCTAATAGCTCTTACCTTTTATTATGCTATTTAAATATCAGAGTGATCTAGTTTCATTTTTTTACAAGTGGTTGACGAGTTTTCCCAGCACCACTTGTTAAAGAGATTGTCTTTAATCCATTGTATATTCTTGCCTCCTTTGTCGAAGATAAGGTGTCCATAGGTGTGTGGATTTATCTCTGGGCTTTCTATTTTGTTCCACTGATCTATATTTCTGTCTTTGTGCCAGTACCATACTGTCTTAATGACTGTGGCTTTGTAGTAGAGCCTGAAGTCAGGCAAGTTGATTGCTCCAGTTCCATTCTT